>JARHVA010009253.1:130000-343111 GCA_037957365.1 Torreya grandis | reverse complement strand
CCATATCCTACTCAATGGGAACTTCCCAAGTTCTCCAAGTCTCAGAGTAAGGAGGATCCCTAGCAGCACCTTAGGGTATTTAGGCATTCATGTTATTTGATTTCCTATGATGATGCCATCCTTATTTTCAATTTTCCTATGTATTTGTTAGGAATAACATTGGATCGGTATAGTGCCTTAACCAAGCATTCCATATTCTCCTTTACCCAATTGGCCCAAACTTTCTTGGATCACTTTTTGATAAATATCTCCAAGAAAGTTTCCATCACTGACCTCTACTCTATCTGATAGTTTGATGATGAATCTATTACTAATTTTTTAGCTCATTGGTGAAGCCTAATCAACCAAATCTCATTTTCCTTACCCTAACCCAAATTGATTGAACTCTTTGTTTGGGTATGTGCCAAACACATCTCTTCCACATTGCATGTTCAGAGCTTCTAAAATTTTGATGAAACTTTCACCATGGTGCATAAATTAAAGAATAGAGCCATTGATGAAGGAAAGCTAAAACTAAAAAATAAGAACTCTACCTATAAAACCCATGAGGCTTCCTCCTCTAAATCGAGCAACCAAACCAACACTAAGAGCAAAATCAAGGGCATTGTAAACATAGTTATATTTAAAGTTGCTTCCCCATAATCTACCAACCAAATTAGTTCCTCTAATTCCTCAAAGTAGAACACAAGAAACCAAAAATGGAACACCTAAAAGTAATTTATTCCACTTGGAGAATCCTATGCTTTAATCTTGGAGAAGATATTAAAAGCTAATATCATACATCTTCTTCCTATCAAATCACCTCAACAATTTGATTCTTCTCAACTTGCACCTAGTTGGTACAATGGAAATTATCTATGTGCCTTCCATAGAGTAATAAGGCATGCCATTAGTAGGTGCAACACCTTCAAGAGCATTGTCTAATCCCTCATTGACAAGGGGGAGCTTGTATTGGATAACCCCAATGCACCTCAAAACTAGGTCCTTGACATATTTAGGCAACCTTTCCCCAATAATACACCTACCAAAAGTGAGAGTAACATGGTTGAGTGTTCTCATGATGCCCATATTATTAACATGGTTCTTGGCACACTCATTACTAAAGAACCTACCATCCAACCTATTTGTTCCTCACTCTCTCCACTTATTGAGGTAGTATAGTTACCTTCTCCTTTTTTGGGGACCTAAACTAAGGAAGCACCTCTTTATCCTCCTCCACTTATTGAGGTTTTGGAGCCATCAACCCCTCCCTTAATCGACATACCAAAATATACACCCATTTTACCTTATCCCTTAACTACCAACCAACTTACTACCCCTTCGAAGATCCTTCCCAAAGAGGAAGCCCCCATGTTTGCACCTCCCATAGAGGAACCACACTTTCAAACCTTTCATCCTTTGATCAAGGAAAAGGATGAGGTTACCATCTCTCTATCTCAACATATGGGCTTATCTTTTAGGTCCACTATCCATGGAATAAAACTAGCCTACAAACCATTCTCTAGGTTAGTGCAAAAATTTGAATTTATCCCCAACCCTGACATGGATCGAGCCACCTTCTAACAGTAATTAGGGATACCTTATATCACTAAGCAAGAACCTCCAACTACACCTTTAGTAGACCAACCTACCCCTTCCATTAACCAAATCCCTATCTTACCAACCAAATTGATGAAGGCCTTTACCAATCCAACAATTCTTTAGCCATCCAAGGCACCCAAACCCCAAGAAACCAAATCACCTTCTCTAGCCAAACCAGCCAAACAAACCAATAACCTTGGCACCTTCCCTACATAAAGTCTTAATCACCCATCTATGAAAGTGGAGCTTACCTTACTGAACCCAACAACCAAGTGCCAACCCAAATCAACCAAGGAAGTAGAAACACCAAATGGCTAGAGGGCCAAACTCCTACCTCCCTCTATTTTTCCCTCTATTTTGGGGCCTCATCCCTCCACTCTGATTAGGATGTCAGCTGTCCCAACCAAGACCCAACCATCATTATTGGTTACACTAGCACACTTGCTTTTTGGGACACCTATTTTTGTCACACCATCAATGACCAAGCTACCTATCCTAAAACCTCCTACCTCCACGTTCTCAACCACCACCTTACCAAAATGAAAACCACCAACCAAACACATTACCTTACCCAAACCTTCCATCACTAAGCCCACTCCTAAAAGGACTTCCACCTTACCAACTAAGACAAAAACCCATAAAGCTTCTCCACATTTAAATGAATCTTACTCTACCATTTTCTAAAGGTTACTACAAGCTTCTTTATTGACCTTACCCCCTATCAGGCCATTCAACCCTCTCATTTCAAAACCTACCTGGTATAACGATCACTATGTGTGCTCCTATCATAAGACACCAGGGTGTGACATGGAGAAATACAATTTTCTCAAGACCATTATACATTAGATCTATGATGAGAATGATATATTAATTTATGAACCTCCCACAAGCCCTATACCAATCCAACCAACCACACCTCCTACCCAACACCTACCTGCTCCTTCACTCTCACCTTAGAGTGATGAAGAATCAAACAAATATCTTACCCTAACTCTTACCTTTATCCATACTATACATGTGGTCACATGTTCACACAATCAATAGAAGGATAAGGGGAAGGACAAAGTGTCCATCCCATAGACATACCCATCCTTTACCTTGCAACCAAACCCTACCCAAATATCTTGACCTTCATTCAAACCCAAGGTATATATATTAAGTGCCTTCCAATCCAACCCTATTGAGCCCATCAGGAGAGTGGTGCTCAAACAACTTCACTAAACCCAAATGAAGATCAACTTATATGAGTTGATTACCACTTCACCTCATCATCACCAAGCAATGATAGAGGTATTACAATTGATAGAGGTCCAACCTGAATATCCTTAACCTATGGTAACCTTTGTTGATGATCTCTAAATTTACAACTTTATCACCTTCAAGGATTTAGAAATACCTTCTATCCATCTTGATGACTTATATCCACCTCTCTTTATCACTGCTTACATCAACCAAACTCATATTAAATGGGTCATGATTGATGGGGGAGATAATATTAATATCATCTCCTCCCATGCCTATAAATAACTCAACTTATTGAAAAATATCATGTTCAAATCATTAATTATCCTCTGATCATTTAACAACACTATGGCTACTACCTTAGGGACTATTGTCCTTCATATCTGTTTAGGACCCTGCACGCTCCCTAAACTCTTTTATGTAGTGGAAGATGAATTACAATACAATGTTTTGATGGGATGACCTTGGATCCACTATATGGGTTATGTCTTCTCTACCCTTAATCACTACATTAAATTTTATCATGAAAGCTAGGTCATCACCATGCAAGTTGACCCAAGTCCCTTCTCAACATGCAACATGACCTATCAAACCAATGACCCAATGATGTCCTCTTGCCCCCATAGAACACACCCTCCTTAACCAAGGACAAGACCTCCAACATGAAAGAAGAATCCCTACCTCTCTATACCAATGAGGCATCCACTAGATCATCCATCCCCTCTGATTAGATCCCCACCTTAGACCCTTTGAAATCAACATTCTACAACTTTTCACTAGGGGAATATCACCTTTTAACCCTTGACACCTTCCTTACTCATGAGTATGGGAAAATTAATAACCACTCAAGATATGACCCCAATGTTAGAACCATTATTCCTTTTTTACCTCCCCATTATCAAACCCATTTTTTCTATGGGGGACTTGACAAACCCATTGGTGCTTCCACCACCTCTCTTTTACCTTGACCATTCACCACTAGTTTTTCCTACCTAGATAAACTGAGCTTTACTAAGACATACCTCCATAGGTATGCTTGGAAAGGATTTGATCTTGGATGATATGAGCATGACCCACATGAGTTTATTTTTATTGAAACCAAAAATCCTCATGAGAAACATCCCCTTGGTTTCATTCTACGCAACAAGAAGAAATCTAAACCACCTACCATCACTATTATTGAAGAAGACATCCCTTCCTCACTGACCTCTCCCCCACCTATATGTGAGGATGATGACATCATCCTACCTAATTTTTTTTTAACATGATCAACCTTAGACCCCTAACTTATCAAAAGGAAGGGGCAACTGTAACCATCCCTTTGATGCTTCCTAAGATGATAAGAGATGACTCCCTTACCATTAACACTGTTCAGTGCTAGGATGATGATTTTATTCTCACCTACCTTGGTTCCCTAGATTCTTATATCCACAAATCCCTTCCTCCCAAGACTTTTACCATGTTAAAAAAATCCACCTTGGATATCAACTTGGGTACTCTGGAGAATCCCTACATTTTCAAAATCAGCCAATCATTGAATACTGAGGAACTTTAGGATTTACCCTCTTTCCTCTAAGACCACAACATAACATTCACTTGGTATTATAGTGACATGCTTGGAATTGAACCTACCATTGTTACCCATAGCATAATCACCAACCATGATGCCAAGCCCATCAAACAAAAACTTTGATGCATGGATCCTCACATAGCCCTTCTCATCAAAGAAGAGCTTAAGCATCTTCTATCTGTCAATTTCATTCAACCCATTAATAATCCCCAATGGGTGTTGAATGTTTTACCTATCACCAAAACCATAGGGGGGATATACATTTGTGTAGACTTTCATGACCTCAACCTCAATTGCCCCAAAGATGACTTTCCTCTACTAAGCATCAACCAACTAGTTGATCATACAACTAGCCACGAGATGTTATCCCTCATGGATGAATTCTTAGGTTATAATCATATCCGAATCGCCCTTGAAGATCAGCACAAGACCAACTTTACCACCTCATGGGGAACCTTCTACTATAGAGCCATTCCTTTTAGATTAAAGAACATTGATGCAACCTACCAATGTGCCATGACCTACATCTTCCATAACCTTATCCATAAGATTGTAGAGGACTATCTAGATGACCTTCTCATAAAATTCAAACTCTAAAAGGACCATTTGGCCATTCTCAAGATCATCTTTGAGTGGCTTATCCATTACCATGTCTACCTAAGCCTTAAGAAGTGCATTTTTGGGGACATATCAAGAAAACTCTTTGGATTTATTATTTCCCTTAGGGGAATCAAAGTCGATCTCACCAAGATTAAATCCATCCTTGACATGATTCCTCCTATAAAACTTAAGCAACTCCATAGTTAATATGGAAATATCAAATCCATTCATTACTTTATCTCCCATCTTTTAGACTGATTCCAACCCTTCCACCACCTTCTAAAGAAGGATGTCTCTTTTAAATGGAATAGTGACTACCAAAAGGCCTTTGATTCACTCAAAAAGTACCTTTTGTCTATACCTATCCTCACCCTTCCCAAGGATGACCAACCTTTCTACCTTTATATCTCTACCACTGACCACTCCCTAAGGGCAATGCTTGCTCATCAGAATGAACACCATAAAGAGTAAGAGATATACTATAACAACCACATGCTTATATAGTATGAGACTTGGTATACCCATACTGAGAAACTTTACTTATATTTAGTCTTTGTGGCTACCAAACTTTACCAATACATACTTAACCAAAAAACCTATGTCATAACCAATACAAACCCACTCAAGTACATGCACTCCAAACCATACCAAAAATAGTGTATGGATAAATGGCTCATGTTTTAGAAAAGTTTGACCTTGAGTTCCTTTAGCAAAAGTCAAATAAGGGGTAGGTTATTACTAAATAATTAGTTAAAGCACCCCTAAAAAACAACCAACCTCCTCCTCTAGAGTTCCCCAATGAGTCCATCATGACCCTCTCTTAGGTGGACTTCACCTATCAAGTCATCATGTTCATTTATGGATCAAATTGTCAACATGGTGGGGGAGTTGGTATCATCCTTATCTCCTTTGATGATAAACCTCTTCCTTTGTCCTTCAAGCTTGACTTTGAATGTAGCAATAATATGGTTGAGTATGAAGCCTTAGTGATAGGGCCTTCAAACTACATTAGCCCTATGATTAAAAAAATCAACATCTTTGGTGACTCCCAACTTATGGTCAATCAAATCAATGGCTCTTACGAATATAAAAATGATTTTTTGCAATAGTATAAATAACTAGTTGATGAACTCTTAACATCATTTGAACACTATTGCATCTAGTCAATATCATGATCTACTAACAAGTTCACTAACACCATGGCTTCTCTTACCTCTCAGATTCCATCTAAATCCTCTGACTCCAAGCTATCTATCATCATCCATAGACTTACCCAACCTTCCTATGTCAAACTAAATTCTCCCACCATTTTCAATGTGGAGGAGACTCAACCTAAATTTGTGTATTATCAAACCTTTAACTACCTAAACTTTGCCATTGTTCCTTTTGGCCTCTCTAAAAATGCCCAAAGAGTATTTATCTAGAGTACCTCATGTTATACCATTATAGGGGGAATTCTTTATAAACACATGATGGCCTCCTCTTCTATTGCCTACATAGTCATGAAGCCTCTCGTGCTATCAAGGAAATTCATGATGATATATGTGGGGGACACTCTAGTGGCATGTTGTAACTAAACACATCCTTTGCCTCGGTTATTACTAGCTGACCCTTAACTAGGACTATAGTGATTATGTGAAAAAGTGTGTTTAGTGTCAATAACACACCAATCTACATCATGCACCTAGCCATTTATACCAATTTATGGACTTTCTCATAATGGGGTCTAGACCTTATTGGTGAAATTAACCTCCATTGCTCGTAGTGACACCATTCTATCATCACTATGACTGAATGTTTTACCAAGAGGGTAGAGGCTATTCCTCTAGTCTCAACCAAAGTAGAGAATATTTTCAACTTTATCAACCATCACATCATCTATTGCTTAGGTGTTCCTCATAATATTATCACCAAAAATGGTAAATATTTCAAAAACAAGCAAGTCCAAGGTCTATGTGACACATTCAACATTAAGTTAAGATTTTCCTCACCCCATCACCCTTAAGTGAATGGATAGGTTAAGGCCTATAACAAAACTCTTAATGACATGCTAACAAAAATGGTCAATGCATCTAGTTATGATTGGAATTTGCACATCCCCCTTGCCTTATGGGCATATCGTACTATCATTAGAACCCATACGGGTGCTACACCTTGTTCTCTTATGTTTGAAGTGGAGGCCATCTTGCCTCTCAAAGTCCAAATACCCTATCTTCACATATCTTTGCAAGATCTCATTTCTAAGGAGGATTATCATCAGCATCATTTATCCCAACTCAAGTTACTTGATGAACATCATTTAGCATCCCTTACCCATCTTCATTTCTATCAAGAGTGCATCAAGTGTACCTATAAATAACACCTTAGAGTGCAATAATTCAACATCAGAGACCTCATCCTTAAATAAAATCAACATGTCACCAATATGGAAAAAATAAAGCAAGGCAAGTTTGATTTTAATTAGCTTGGACCCTATATCATAACCTATAAGTATGGATTAGGAGCTTATTGGTTGTCCTCTCTTGAAGGAAACCTAGAACCTGAGCCCCTTAATACTTCACATCTGCATTCATTCTTATGTTAATAAGGATTAAATTCACCTTTTGTTTCACTTAAACTCATCCCTTTCTTTCAACCACATTCATCCCCCTATTTTAGGGAAAATGATTAAAACTGAATCATGTGATTATCCATCACAGTCATAACCTAATCTTAAATAATTAATACCATGGCTCTACCCATGGCATGATTCTATAGTACTTTTTGCCCCTCTCCCAAAATGGATTCCCATGATTATTTTTAAATAACCCTCTTTACACCTAATCAAACTTTTTGTGCTTTTAGTTTTGCCTTCATAAAGGTGAACCTTTAAGCCTATATAAGAAAGTCTATGTCAAGCAAAAATCAAACAAAGCATTAAAAAGAAAAATATAAACCAATAGCAATCATGGGTTATTCTTAGCATCCACAAACTACTCCCTTGAAGGAAAATTTAATAAGCATACTAGAATTACATAAATATAAGGTAGACTGATCCCTTGAAGGATAACTATCACAAAGCCTTGAACAAAGAAAATAAACTTAGATCACTCCACTGAAGGATGGCTAAGTAAATCATTTGTCAAAAGCACAATAATTTCTTGGAAGCTTCTCGAATCGATCAACTTTCTATATACAAAAATAAAGCAAAAGACCCATTTTAAAAATAACAATAAAAGCAAACTAATTTTGAAAGTCGTAATCAACTATCATATAACACAATAAGGTATAAACTACAATCAATTTTCATAAGTAGACTTCCTACATCAATCAGTATACACTTTATATGACATAAAATTATTTATATTGACTCTTTAGACACCTACAAAAGAGGCATGCTAGTCTCATAAGAAGGTTCCATTTTCATCCATCTCCCCTTTATGCACTATAAACAAGGGATTTTGATCTTACTTAACATTATGTGGTCAAGACACCTTTTTACCAACTAATGAGCACTAATGAAAAGCATTCAAAGGGCTTATGTTCATTAAGCCAATCCAACTTTAGTTTTGTTCTAGTCCTTGTCAAAAAATAAGCATCATGCCCTCCTCTTATCCTATCATGACTAGTTGATATTTTCACTACAATGTTTATCTTCTGATTATATTCTTTGTTCTCCCATCTAGTGTTGCTAATTAACCTACCTCATGTGTTTTATATTAAAAAAAATTAATAAAAAAGCATATGCACATGTGTCATAATCAAAAACATAATCATACTCATAACCATAACAAGCATAATAAAATCATAGAATCTATGAGCGATAAAACAACCAACCATTTTTCATCACATGTCTAAATCTAAATAATGGAGCATATACTCATTAAAAATTTACATTTCATAAGCAAACATGAAGCATACCCAAAAGCCATCTCATGCCTAGCTAGGTGAGTCTACATTAATGTCTAACATCCAAAACATAAGCATAATCCATAAGCAATATAAAATCACATCATAAGCATTAAACATCAACATAAATCATAGACCATGAGCTTAAGTAATAAATAAAGATCATTCATATATATATAAATCATGAGTCAAATAAGATTATAATGTATACAAATAGATATACATGTCTTTTTCTCTCAAAATATACATCTTATTGCATCGAATCATAGGCCATAATCAAAATGAAATACATTAATATATGATATGTATGAACTGTGTCATGACTAGGCCCCTAGGGCACCATTGTCTCTTGGCATACCACTAAGCCCCAGTACTTATCCACCTATAGTATATATTTTTTAACCTATAAATGCTACCCACTACCCTGGTGTCACCACACTAGCACCACCTAACTGGCTCACTCTATACTCACCCTAATGAGGCTCATCAAGGTACCACCTCAAAACCATAGCCTCATAATATCATAGCTCCTCTACTATAGCTAGGTATTGTGATATGGGGATGGTGTTTGGTGGTCCTATAAGTGTTGCTGCTCTTCCTCCTCTCTACCTCAAGGAGTCCCTCTCCTATGTAACCAAGGCTAGTGAATCCCTCACTTGGTCCATATCACTTGTGAGAGTAACAACTTGACCCTATAATGTATCTACTTACCCATATAACATGGTGATAGTGGCTAATGCCACTCTTGCCTATCCTTTAAGGTCAACCCCTTAAACTTGTGCCTTCTAGCCCCGTCTCCTAGCTAGGTCCACATCCATAGGCCCCTTACTACCATCACCATCACCAAAATATATAGTCACATATAATGCCTAGTACCATTCCATGTACCCACCAACAAAATTGACATCATCTATCTATGACCTAGCTAGCAACTCCTTGTGATCTAGTAATGTTAGCATGGGATGTGGCTTTGGTAATAAAATCTCTAAGTATTCATGCCTGTACCTTAAAAATGCACTTAGAGTACCCTGAACTAAGCCAAACTATCTACATACCCTATCAAAAGGAATAAGATCCACTTCTCCCTCCCTATAGTTGATAAACCACCTATAACTCTATAAGGACAAGGTCTACCTCCTTTAGTTAGGCCATACTAAAAACTAGACATAGGGTCTCCAAACAATGTCATCGATCACTAATACACCTAGTGTATCTCTAAACCAATCCACATCATGTGTACCTCTCCCTACAATTGAAGCATTGAGGTTACCTCTCCATCACATGAAACTAACTAGGAACTCAATTTGTGTGTATCCTACCCATGGTAATTCCACTGGCTTCAACACCTAGATGTGCTCATAGGCCTAATAGTGTAGAACTAGGGTGACACTAATACCATACCTCCTATGGGCCTTGAACTCCCATAACTTCTTGTATATCTATACCAATAGAATAGGTACCTATTGCATACAGTCTGCCCTAGTAATAGCTCAACCAACACCCCTAATAGTAAATATGGGAACCTCCAACTACTCAAGTCAAGAAGAGTAAAGCATGAGACAAATATTATAAGCATGGTCATCAATCTTTACTTGCCTCGTACCCTCTCATATAACATGTTGTAGCTAAACCCCCCAACATGCCATTTAACCCAATCACTATCATCTCTATACAATAGCTTAATATGATGTTCCCACTCCTATTTCTCTATGTGATAAATTAGATTACCTTGGAGAGGTAGCTGTGTGATCCTATACACATCCTTGAGCAAGATTGTCATCTCATCAGTTGGTAGTAAAAAGGTGTTTTTAGTTGGATCCCATCTCTTTATGAGATTTATGATCATAGATGCATCCCAAGTCACATACTAATAATGCCTCATCATTCCCAACCCAACCTCATCTATATCAACCTAGTCAATTGGGTTCATCCCCTGGTGGACCTTTATGAAGATGCACAATACTTGATTACACATCTATATCTACTCCTATGCCTGAGAACATTCATTAGCACATAACTTATTTCCTTATACTATTCACCAGCTTTATCTACCTTTTACTTATTTGACCATCACCCTACTATCATTTACATATTTTACTACCCATTTTCTCTTTCCTATCATCTAAAAACATTTACTAACCCACCTAACCTAAACCATCTACAACTTTAATGCTATCCCTCACCTAACCTAACCCCAAACACTTTTCTAGCATCTATAGAAAAAACTAGATGAGTCAACCAATGATGGTCATGGAAACCACTAATGTTTAGGTATTTTTTAGTTTTATAGGTATTAATTATTGACTATCAAACTCAACCATTGATGGTCACTATGGGTGTTATGATAGAAAAAGATCTAAAACCCTAACTGCCCTAACAACTTATAAATACCTATAATCTTCCTAACATATAACCTAATACCTACCCCTACCCTAAATCACCTACCCCACCCTATCAATTTCCAATTTCAACTACAAATTTGTGCAAATAACATACAAACCCTAACTAGGGCATATCCTTCCAAACCACCACCTTCATACCCCTAATTAATTTCCATATCAAGCTAAGCTACCAAGTTTAAAAGATCTTCTACCTCATTTCGTGACCACTACCATAAATTTAGTTGTAGACCTATCTATCCTAATCCATGCCCACGTGCTCACTACATCCTTACTAGTCTGCTAGGTCCTCTTGATCATGCCAAATCAACAGGTCCACTTTAGCCATCACCATCAATAATATTTTCACTCAAAGATGTCAAACACCATAGATCCAAAGTCAACAATAACAAAAGGTTAAAATGAGTTAAAATTAATTCAATTGTCACTTTTGACCCATGGGATTTTAGGGTCTACACCTTGACCATTGATGATTATGGTGACTATTGATGGTCATCCTTGAGCACCCTAACCATCGACAGTCAAGGGAATCACCCTTTTTTACACTCACCTAGATCAACCCTTTTATTAAGCATAATAAATTCAACATCCCACCCATGGAGACTACCTTCTCCACCCACCTTGACCTCTTTGTCACGTCACCATTGGTCCATTTTGGCCCAACTAGCATGCATTTTGTGATAAATTTTTGCCTGGTCCCTTTGACTATAGTGAAAAATTTTCCATGTTGACCAATTTTGAACTTGTGCCACCTCATGTATACAAGACCTAATTGTGTCTTCTTGGGATCACTTCTTACCTTAGATACCCATGACACTTGACCTATTTGTGTTTTCACTAGGAGCACTTCCTACCTTAGATACCCACCAAATCACAAACATCACTTAGGAGACTTACAAGTGTACCTAACCACCACACCTAATTGTAGTGATGTGGTCCACTTATCACTTTTCCTAACATTGACCTCTATTTTTACCAACTATAGAAACCTAGTCAATACGTGATATTGGATATCACACTTTATGTCACACTTTGCATGCCTGTTTGTGCTTCAGTGACCACCATATCACCCACCTTCATGATGTTCACCTTCATCATCATCTTCATCCACCTTATAAAACATGTAACCACTTCTATCTTACCTTATTGACTCTTGGTTTGAGGGGGACCACCTCCCATACTCAGGGCAATCATACCTTTGACTAGCAATCCATTTTTATTTTATAGCTTGTTGATTCAAATCTGCATAACAAAAATGGGCAAAATGTAGACACCAAAAATCTACACATCATGATTCCAAATGTTAAAATTCCCTTAGACCACCTTAGGACCCCCTTGGGACCAATTTTACCCTTCGAATCCTAACCAAGATTAACCCATGGTCAGTTTGATTAACAAACTTAACCTACCATTTTACCCACTTTGACCCTTCACCCTTGATCATCAATGGTCAGAATGATCTTCAATAGTCACCTTGATCACTGATGGTTAGGGTGCCCCTACTTAACCACTAACATGAAAACCACATACTTTGTTTTTCTAAACATAGCTCATCTAAATCTATGTGTGAGCCATTACATGCATGAGTTATAATTAGACGGCCTAGTTAACATCTTGTTACAACTCTCTTGCCTTGCATATAAGAAGAGAGGAGTAGGGAGGTGAAATCATCTATAATTATTATCAAGAACTTGTGCATCTAGAGTTATTTTATTTTATAGGTCAATTTTAATCAGTAATCCAATGATCTAGCCATCACATTAGAGGGCCAACTTACCATCACCACTCCTCTAAGGTGTCTAGTACCATTACTCTACTGGAATCACATTAGACTCCAAAAATGAGTCAACCACCTCAAGCACCTAATTGATCAACTTTATACAAGATAAGTATTTTTTTATAGTATTCAATTACTTTATTTGCCTTTCACACTTATCCCAACACCAACCCATCTCTTGTAATCCAACTTTATGATCCTATCAATCTAAGCATTTACCAACCCAAACCTACACACAATAACCATCAATGGTTGTTCTAACCACCAATGATTTAACCAACCACTGATGGTTAGCTTGATCACTGATGGTGACCTTAAACACCAATGGTCACCTCAATCACTGATGGTCACTATGGATAAAAATTATAGAAAGCTATTTACACCTAACTACCCTCTACCAAATCTAATTTTTTATGTCCCTACTTATTCACAGACCCCTACTTGATTTTTTGAAATAAACCTGAGCCATTTATCATTAGTATTAAAATGTTTATTGCTATATTAGTCATTTATATCAAGAATTTCTTGTGTTGAGTTTTAATACCTTTTAATTATTGATGTAAGTACTTTCTAATCTATTTATAAACTTAATTATTTTAAATGTGTGGATTGATAGTCCTCGAGGAAGATCTTGCTTTTGGGATCTAGTTAATGCTAGGCAATCCACTAAGCTATCAATCTAACCAACCATTTGATTTATTTATATCTTATTTGTAGTTCATCCTCCTAAGCCAAAGAGGAGTTCTTCAAATATTTTTATTCAACATGCGCACAATCCAATAGGTTTTTCAACCATACTTGTATTTAATTTCTTCTTCTTCCCTTTTAAAAATATAAGATAGAATTTAGTGAAACACTATTGGTAAGTGACTTACATATATTTATGATAAGCATGGGGGAAAATAGTAGTTTACCTACCTATACCTATAGGGAAATCTTGAATCAATTATAATGTGATCTCTAGTAAGACTAATGCTCACCTGAAAAAGGTTGACCATGGTATTTATGATTATCATCCTCCATTAATTAGATGCCTCTACAAAATTAATAAAATATATATCATATCTATAGTAATATAAATAAAAGAACATAAAATAAGTAATGGAAATGTAAATTAATGTGATTAATAATTAAAAAAAAATAAAAACATTATTTTACCTAGATCACCCTCATGCCAATCTGGGTTTGTGTCCTCATCAAAACTCATCTCAACCTCATCTCTTTATGGTAGATCTTCATCAATTGGTTCTTGATCACTTCCTACAATGTCCTAGTCTTCTCCTCCATATCCTCCTCTATCCACTCCAACCACTACCTACTATTATTACTAAGGGACCTGATGTGGTGGTGTCTATTGATGTTACTAACCCCTAACTAACACTACAATAGGTAATGTCATGGGTATGGAATATCATCCTATAATGGGTTATGATATGGCCTACACTCCTCTAATCATTCCACTACCATTATAGTGATATGAGTCCCTGATGTAAGAGGATTTCACCCTAGTCTCTCTATCTTGACATCTCTCATCTCTATGTTCTTCCTAAACACTACTTGAGGAAAAAGGAGATTGGATACATATGGTATCTTTAAATATTGTGTAAATTTTTTTATAAGGTGTATTTCTACCTAAAAATTCTTGTCTTTGAGCTTATTTTCACTCGTGTAAGTTGAAAGAGTGGGTAAGTCATCTAACCACAGTCTTACAAGATCCTAGAATAATAGAGCTATTAGAGTTTTCACCATATATATACCTCTTATCCAAATGGGATACCATATTCCATTACATATAAAAACTTGTTGACCATGCCTATTTAACTTTTTTGATAGCCTTTTGATGGGTATTATTTTGGTCAAAGCTTGTCTTATAATAATGAGTGTGGTGATATTCCTTGTAGTGGTCAAGCTCTTCTAGGATGGTCTAACATAGAGAATGAGTAAAAACACCTAAATATATCATAAATTTCCTCAATATGATCATTCATTAAGTTTTTTGAGAGACTAATGTAAGTTTGATTAGTTTAAGGTAGTGTATATTGAAGTTGTTTCCAGAATCTGGATAATGCGAGTGCAATGGAGATGTGATCACACGAGTTTAAGCAAGTGCACACCACATAGATGCTAAAGCAATTTGAAAATAACACAAGAAGATAAATTACACAAGAAAAAATGGAGAAAACCAAAATATGATTAACATGAGATGGCCAAAGTGAGGAATACATATAGGAGAGTACGTAAGTAACTCCTCCACAAAAGGTGGACAAGGCACCCCAAGAATAGACTGTAACTCCTACATGGAATGTGGTGACAAGGTGCTAAGAATAGAGAAGTAACTCCCATCAAGGGAGTTACTTATGACATTTTTATGACACCTATGACACATCTATGACACACACCTCCACATAAGCTAGCCTATCCCACAAATGTAGGAAAACTCCATGTATGCACAAGAAATACAATTTCCCTAATTAAAAAATAGGGAAAAATAAAAACCTACACTAATAGTGTATTAAGGGTTATGATTACTTTGAGAAATAAATGTCTTGAAAAATCCATGCTATTGATAAGTATCAAGTGAATTATAAATATATAATATGTTTTAAATATTTTTAAGGTTGATTTTAAGGTCAAAAGGATGACATGTATGTTTATCTCACACTTGTCAACCTTTTTGAGTCATTTACAACTGGAGAATGGTAGGTACAAGTTAGAAAACGATGATAATAACTTGAAAGAAGTTACAAAAACAACCCATGAGCTATCAAAAATAAATGAGAATGTGTTTTAAAGAGATTTAAAGTGCATGATACATTTCCCCAAGTTCATCAAGGCCAAATCATGTTTAAACAAACTTGCATAGGTCCCAAAAATGTAAAAACCTAGTTCAATTCTCCATCAGGTTATTCACAAGCTCAAGAAAGCTAATTGGTTTTGAATTAGTTCATGGAGGAAGATAAATATCATGGAAAATGATGTTAGGTGATGTTTAATACCTATATTCCCTCCCATTACATGTTAATAGTTTATATTTATAGTGCCTGTGCTTTATGAATAATGTTTAAGAAGTTGACAACCTCTAAAACACTTGTACAACTCCACAACCTTAGTTTTATCCTTCTGGAAGCATTTTTGAGATATATGGATACATGTGGGTGATTGAAAATTAATCTAAAGAAATTTAATAGTCTCTAAAATACCAAAATTCAAATAAACATTCTTGCATCAGACTTATACATATAAGAATCTTCATGTTTTGACTATTTTGAAAAGTTACACGCAGGTTTTTTTAAAAATATTTGAGGTGTTTGTAGTCATGAAATACTTGAAACCAAGTGAAAAACATGAAACATAACATTATCAAACCCATTAGTGCTTATAATCTATTATATCATCTTTAACATGATGAGCACATACAATCTTCCTTAGTCATCTTGTTAATGATTATGCAGGCCTAAATGATAGAGTTATTGAGACTATGAAGATGTTGTGAGTTATGAAATTTATTGGGGAATATTATTTAAAATGATGTTAAAATTAATCAAGTGCCTCAAATCTCCTCAAAACATCAATTTTTTTTAAGTTACAAAAATCAAATTGAGCATGCATTCACAAGTAGACTATGTCAAAGTTTGCAAGTATAGAATAAGAAGTTATTGATGTTCTTATAAAGTTTATTATTGAAAAGTATCTTAAAAAAACATAAATAAAACTAAAATACATCTCAAATCATTGGATATTACCTTGATTCAGTCAATATTAGTCCAAGAACAATGTTGAAAAGGGTGTAGACATTGAGGAAGCACCTACAAGCGTACTAGTAGAGGATAGAGAGGATACAAGTTTGAAGTGAGATATGAGGTTTTGAGAGATTTTTAAAACATTAATAGACCTATAAAATTTTATTTGAATTATCAGACCCTAGGAGAAAGTAATTAATCACCATAAGAACCAAAGTCACTTGAAAGAAACTAAATAGGCCTGTAGAGGCCTGAAATGAGAATTCTGTGCATTTGAGGCTAAATCCTCAAGAAATGATAATGAAATTGGTTTATTATGATTTTATATAACCTATAATGATTTTAATATCCTTTTAAATATTTGTAATCCCAACACTAAGCTTATCCAAATTAGGTATAAAGTGATATCAAGGTGGAAACATGCATCTATAGGTTTGTAAGTATAAATGTGAAGAGAATATGCAATTTTGAGCTGAGGTTAAGACTTGAGGGTTTGTGATAGGTTAGAGGAATTATAGATAAAGTTTATATAATTATGGAGATACTTGGAAAGTGAATAAAATGATACAAATAATACCATTAGGGTTAAAATACTAAAACTACATACAAACCCTAATTATATACTTTTGTAATTTCTAAGAGTTTTTGAAGAATCAAAAGCATGAATAGGTGTTGGGAGACTTATAATGGCATGTTTTAGACCTCATTTAATTAATTACAACAAAAAACATAAAATTTAATGAACTTTTGGGCCAAAAACACTCTCTCAACCTCATCATATAGGCCTACAAGCCTAACAAGGTTAAATTCAACAAGTGAGAAATACAATGAGAAGGTACATGAGCTAAAATTATCCTAGGGGAATTTCATGAGGTTTTTATACAACAAATTTGTGGATTTTTTTCATAAGTTAAGGCCCTTAAGTTTATGAATAATTGTTAAGAAGGTGAGGGGCTAAAATCTACCTTGAAGAAGCCTAATGGAGGTCGATGATTGAGATTTTCTCTTTGAGTGACTCAAGTGCATTCATTTGATCTTAAAAATATGTAAGCACCTAGTAGAGAAAAACATTGTCATGTGTGGGGAGATAAGTGCAATAAAATGGTCTAAAAGCTATATTTTTAGGTCTATTTCCATGCTATATAGGCCTATGAGATGTCTTAACCTTGTGAAAAGGATTATAGGTTATGATTAGAGGTTCAATACTATTCTACAAGCCATTTAATAGGATTTAATGATGGTATAATAGGGTACTAAGCCAGGGGTTAGTCCTAATGTAGAGTTTGTTCTTGTCTTACACAAGGATGTGAGATTTCATACCTCCTTAAGGTCAATCAAGGACATGAACACCTCTAAGCATCCTTATAGGGACCTAAATATCCATTTGAAAGAGTCTCAAAACTAAAAGCAGGCCATTTCTAAATAATACATGCAAGATTGAGGAGTTATGCAAGTAGTAAAGTTTAAGTCTATGATTTGTTATTAGAGGGCCTAGAAAAGTTATTAAAACCTTAAAGCAATTGATAATATGCTTGAACAAGATTAAATAGATCTAGTATACCTTGCAAGGTCAGAATATAAAGTTTCCAAATGGTCATGAGGTGTCAAGAAGTCAAGAGCGATTTGTTACAAGTAGATTTTTAAATCCTTACTTACGGAGGTTGGTTTCATGTGAAAGAGTGATGAGTCATATAAGGAAATGAAGAGATCCTATGCCACTTCTCAAATAATATCATTAAAACAAGCATGACACTTATGTAGAAGAGTTACTTGAGATGAAACTTGTATATTTGTAATAGTTGTAACTGATTGCATGACATGTGGCCTCCATGATGATCTCTCTCAATGTATTTTCTCCATATTTATGTCCTTTATTATATATATAATGAATCCATGAAGGAAATTTTAAGTATCCTCAATTTGATTATGGAAAAGCCTTGGTAAAAAAAATACTTGTACTTTGCCTCTAAAGTGAATATATGTTGAATTCCAGCCTTCTCAATGTTACAACCAGCATATGTCCATGGTGGTTTGATGAATGTTAGTGATAGTGTCTATAAATTCCTCTTAATTATCCTATATTATTACCTCTTTTCATGTTTTTATTAATCTTAGTAGGTTATATGAAGTGTGTCACATTTTATTACAATGTCTAAGTGTGGAAAATGTTCACTAGTGTCACTTAGGAGACCTCTAGATCATCCCTATTGGTTGGTGTATCATCCATTTCCTCTATATAGAAATAATTATGAATATAAACTCATGTTGGGTTATGTAATAGGATTCAATACTAATTCATATTATTTGTGAAATATAGGCAAATGGAGGATACTAAGTTTGGTGCATCACCTCCTTTAGTTTTTAGTTTCTCTCTCTCCATTTTCCTTATCAATTGAATAGGTCTAGTAGTAGTTTTAGGGGATAAATAAAGGGAGATATCCATAATATATAGATTCAACTCATTGATTATGCCACCCAAAACCTAGAGGAGTCCCCATGCTATCATCTGTATAAAAATCCTTGAACAACCTTCTTAGGGTTACAATTTAGATTGGTAACAGTTATGGCACCCTTGATGTGTTAAGTAAAACAAATAATTCATATATTATATAAATTTTGGTGTGTTATTTAATATATCATCCTTTGGAGGCATTATTATCAAATATCAATGGTGACTCTTAGTTTTGTTCAATTGGTTCTAGTGGCCTAAGTACCTATTTCAAATAATTATTGATAGTTTCTCTTGCTATTGTTTGCCTCATAAATTTTTATGGATAGGTATGGAGAGAATTATCATTTTACACCTCCTTGTTAGTATTATGTTGAGCCATACCAGCCCTATGTTAGTACATACCATCCCTATGTTGATCTATACTAGCCCTATGTTGAGCCATATTAGTCTTATAATCATCCTATTTTCCCTCTATATGACCTTATTTATTAGTATGATAAACATTACTATCAAGAATACTACCCTAACTTCCCTCTCCAAACACCTAATCAAAATATCCCTAGTCTAGAAATGTATTAGTCCTCTCATGACACTTACCTCCCTTCCATCCCTATGCATATTTCTAATCAGCCTTGGTAAATTAATATTCCTTCCAATTAACCTAAAAAAAGTGTCTAATAGATGAAATTTAAATTTGAAATACATTGTATGAAGAGTGATGGGGAAATAGAGTACCATAGGAATCAAGAAGAGCTTGCTTATTAGGCCTATATCCATCAATAAGAGGTAGAATCATTGAAGAGACATAACGAGGCTACAAGATAACATTTACATTAACTACCCATGAGAGTACAAAGAGTTGAATCTAAAATCCCAAGTTGGAGACAAGAATAACCCTTTGATTCTCCAAGAGAGCCTACTTATTTCAAGATCTCAAGTTGGAAAGTCACCCTCTCAAGATTAAAATATACCCCTCATATGCTAATAAAAATTCAAAGAGAGAGGAATTTGTAGAATAAGAGCTAAGGAAGTTAAAAAAATTCTTGAACTCCTCATCTACTTCTCAAGTTGAAATAACCTCTAAGGATGAAATAATATTAGAATTTGATATATTTATTTCCAAATGGAAGGAAGATAATAAAAAGTCTTAGCACAAAATTCTCTTGCCCTTCCACAAGAGCTCCTAAATAAGTCCTTCAATATCCTAAGTTGGAAAGATTCCCTCTCAAGCTTAAAATAAACTAATGATCTCCCTTTCCCTCCCACCATCTCCCTTTGTAAGGAAGGACTAATGGCATGGAGAGTAAGTGAGGAGTTTCCAAACGAACATAATAAAGAGCTTCAACCTTTAGTTTTAGCTAAAATTAGGCCTCAATAAGGCCATGATGAAGGTGTTCATGTAGCTTTAGTAGTATAAGTATAGTTGGATGGTTCTAAAGAGGTTTTAAATTACCAAGAGGAGGTAAAGTTTTTCTTTGAACTTCCTTATCTCATTGAAGATGATGATCCCATCTCTTATTGAAAATAAGAGATTGATGATTCAATTGTAGTGAAACCATTACAAAGCATCCTTCAAGAATATATGCTTGATCAAGTTGAAACTAAAAATAAACATGAGATCATAGTGGCAAGGGAAACTCAAGATGGTAACCCTAATGGTTTGGGACTTAAAGATAACAAATCAAAACTAAGACAAGAAGGAAATGAACTTGACTATGGGTGGGCAAATGAAATTTCATTCTACATGGAGGAAGACTAAGACCAATCTAGTTATCATGGATTGGGTCTTGGTGAAAGAGTTAAAGATGATCATGCAAAAGTGAGTGAGGTTGTATAAGATAGTGAGGAAGATGTAGTGGTCCCTAGTGAACTTTAATAAGCTCAAATTTGGAATCAAGAAAGATATGATCATTTGTGGTAACAATACCTCACTATTTGAAATGAATTTGAGATCCTTAGAAAAATATCATCCCTTATAGGGCAGATTATAGATGCCACTAAAATCATTCTACCTTTAAGTATACATGAAGAATACCTCAATGAAAACATGGCCAAGGTGGTTGAGCATTTTGGAGAGCATACTGATGAAGGTATTTGTCAAAGCATTTCTCAAAATGACCAAAATAAATTTCTTAATGAGCCACTAGATATGCATGAGTAGGTTGAAACTACCTTCACAAATTAGAAGGTGATCACTTTTGAAAGTTGTCTTAATATTGAGCAACATGAGGTAAGCATAAGGCAACAAGAAGACTCTATGTTCATAGAAGATGTGATTAATACTATGGATCCACTTGAAGATAAGCTAAGTGATTGTTAGTCAAGAGAAAGGATGATAAAGCAAGAGAAATTTCCAAGCATTAGTTTGATATTCAATTTTATCCACCATATGGAGAGAGTTATGAAAATTTTCCTTTAGATTTAAGTGAATCAGACATTGGAGGTTAGTTGTACATAGTAGTTTCTTGTGTTTTTTTTATTCCCTAAGTGCTTCTAGGATAGGTTGGTCTTGTTGTGTGTGTTTTGTTTATGTTTGTGTGTTATGAAGGTTATTTTAGTTTTAGTTTGTCTCAAAGGCTAATATCATGCTGACTTTTAGTTTGTGTTTTGTTGAGAAGCACTTTCAAGTGACTCCATATCCCAACTTATGTAATAAGGCTACTAGTCTAAGTGCATAACAGGCATGTATCCCTTGGAGGTCACCAAAAATTTTAGCCAAATATGATACCATAGGCCATTATATCTAAAAACTTGTTAACCATGCCTCTTTAACTTTGTTGATAGCCTTTTGAGGGGTATTATTATTGTCAAAGCTTGTCTTGTAATGGTGAGGTATGATGTTGTTCCTTGTAGTGGTCAAGGTCTTCTAGGATGGGCTAACCTAGAGAGTGAGTCAAAACACCTAACTCTATCATCAATATCCTCAATATGATCATTCATGAAGTGTTTGGAGAGACTAAGGTAAGTTAAATTAGTTTAAGGTAGTGTATTAGGGGTTTGGTCACTTTAAAAAAAAAAGGTATTGAAATACCCATGCTATTGAGAAGGATCAAGTGAATTTTAAATATATAATGTGTTTTATATAATTTTAAGGGTGATTTTAAGGTAAAAAGGATGACATGTATGTTTCTCTCACACTTGTCAACCTTTGTGAGTCATTTTCAACTAATCACTTGGAAGCAGTTACAAACACAAATCATGAGCTATCAAAAGGAGATGAAAATTAATGTTCAATATATTTAAATTACATGATAATATCCCTAGGTTCATTAAGGTTAAATCATGCTTAAACAAGTTTGTAGATGTCCAAGAAAGGCAAAAATCTAGTCCAATTCTCCATTCGGTCATTCACAAGCCCAAAAAAGCCAATCAGTTTTGAATTAGTTCATAGAAGAGGATATATATTAGGTAAAATGATGTTAGGTGATGTTTACTACCCATATACCCTATCATTCCATGGTAATAGTTTATATTTATAGTGCATGTACTTTATGAATCATCTTTAAGAAGTTGACAACCTCTTAAACCCTTACAAAACCCTATAAACTTAATTTTCTACTTATTGAAGATTTTTTGAGATTTATGGATACATGTGGTTGATTTAAAAAACAATATAAATAACTCTATTAGTCTCTACAATACCAAACTTCAAACAAATATTCTTGCATCAGACCTATACAGATAATAAACTTCATGTTTTAACTCTTTTGATAAGTTACAAGCATTTTTTAAAAATCTTTGAGGTGTTTGAAGTTATGTAAATGCTTGGAAATACGTGGAAAACATGACACCTAACATTATCAAACCCCTCAATTACAATAATATATTAGATCATTTTCAACATGATGATCACATACAGTCCTCCTTAGTCATCTTGTTAATGTTTGTGTAGGCCTAAATGGTAGAGTTATTAAGAAGATGAAGATGTTGTGAGTCATGAAAGTGATTGGGGAATATTTTATAAAATTATTTTAAACTTCATTCAGATTATTAGATCACAAAACATTAACAAGGTCTAAGTTACAATAAACAACCTGAATATGCAATCATAAGTAGACTGCGTCAAAGTTTGCAAGTATAGAAGAAGTTATTGATGTTCTTGTAAAGTTTATCAGTGAAAATGATATTAAAACAAACCTAAAGGAAAATAAAATGCCTCTAAAATAATTGGAGATTACTTTGGGTCAGTCAAACTAGTCCAAGAACAAAGTTGAAAAGGGTGTAGACATTGAGGAGGAGGCACCACCTATAGCCCTATTGGCAGAGGATAGAGAGGATATAAGTTTAAAGTGAGATATGAGGTTTTGAGATATTTTAAAAACATGATTAGACCCTAAAAAATATTTTTGGAATGATTATACCCCATAATAAAATAAACAATCATAATAAGAACCAAAGTCACCTAAAATAAGCCAAGTATGCCTATAGAGGCCTAAAATGACAATTCTGTGCATTTGGGGTTAAATCCTCAAGAAACCAATAATAAAATTTATTTATTATTATTATACATGACCTATAATACTTTTAATATCCTTTGAAATATTGGTAATCACAACATTATCCCTTTTCAAAGTAGGTCTACAATGATATCAAGCTAGATACATGCATCTATAGGTCTACAAGTACAAATGTGAAGAGAAAATGCAATTTTGAAATAAGATTAGGACTTTAGGGTTTGTTATAAGTCATATGGATTATATATAAATTTTATTTAATGATGGGGATACTTGTAAAGTGAATAAAATGGCAAACTTAGGACCATTAGGGTCAAAATACTAAGACTACATATAAACCCTAATTATACACTTTTACAATTTCTAAGGGTTATTGAGGAAACAAAAGCATTAATAGGTGTTTGGATACATATAGGTAGGTTTTTAAAACCTAATTACATCATTATAAACTAAAAACATGAAATTGGAGGACATTTTGATCCAAAAAACACCTTCTTAACCTCATCATATAGGCTTACAAGCCCGAGAAGGTCAAATTCAATGCATGAGAAGTATGATGAGAAGGTGCATGGGATAAAATTATCCTAGGGGATGTTTATGAGGTTTTCCTAATACAAATTTTTGGAATTTTTTCATAAGTTAAGGCCCTTCCTTAACTTTATGAATAATTGTTAAGATGGTGAGGGCGTCAAATCTGCCTTAAACAAGCCTAATAGAGGTCGATGACTAGGTTTTGCCCTCTAAGTACCTCAAATGAATTTATTTGATCCTAAAAACATATTGAATGCATATATACACCTCCTAAAAACCTTTTATAGAAATACATTGGCATGTGTGGGGAGAAAAGTGTAGTAAAATAGTCTAAAAGTTGCATTTTTAGGCCAATTTCCATGTTATGCTAGCCTATGAGTTGTCTTAACCTTGTGAAAAGGCTTCTAGGTCCTAAACAAAGGTTAAATACTCTTCTACAAGCTTCTTAAGGGGATTTCATGATGGAACATTAGGGTACCAAGATAGATGTCACTCCTAATATAGAGTGTGTTCTTATATTTCATGGGGATGTGAGCTTGCATACATCCTGAAGGTCAATTAAGGACATGAACACCTCTAATCATCCTTATAGACACCCGAACACCTCTTTAAAGGAGTCTAAAAACTACAAGTAGGCCATTTACAAAGAATACATGTAGGATTGAGGAGTTATGCATGTAGTAAATTTTAAGTATATGGCTGTTCTTAGAGGGCCTAGAGAAGGTATGAAAACCTTAAATAAATTGATTATATGCTTGAACAAGGTTGAACATACATAGTATACCATGTAAGGTTAGATTTAAAGGTTTCCAAATGGTCATGAGGTGTCAAGAAGTCAAGAATGATTTGATACAAGTGGATTTGTAAATCCTTACTTGAGAAGGTTAGTTTCATGAGCAAGAGTGATGAGCCATCCAAGGACATGAAGATTTCCTATGCCACTTCTCAAAGAATCTCATCAAAAAAAGTGTGACACTTGTGTAGAAGAGTTACTTGAGCTGATTATTATCCATTTATAAGAGTCGTAACTGATCTCATGACATATGACCTTCATGATGAACTCTCTCAACATATTTTCTCCCTTTCTTTCCTCACTTCTATATATAATAAAGCCTTGAAAGGCATTGTAAGAATCCTCAATCTAAATATAGTGAGTCCTTACTAAAAAAACACATTTAATTTACCTATGAAGTGAATATATGCTTATTTATAGCCTTTTCAATGCTACAACTAGTGTATGTCCATGGTAGTTTGATGAGTGTTATTGATAGTGTCTATACCATCCTCTCATTTATCATATCTTCTTACCTCTTTGTAGGTTTTTAGTCATATTAATAAGTTATATGAAGTGTGTCACATGGTCTTATAATGGATAAGTGTGGAAAATGTCCACTAGTGTCACTTAGGAAACCTCTCAATCATCCCTCTTGGTTGATGTATCATTCGTAACCTCCATATATAAAAACTTATAATTATAGACTCATATTGGGTTATGCAATATGATTTAGTCCTAGTTCATGTTCTTAGTGAAATATAGGGAAGTTTAGGATACTAACTTTGGTGCATCACATCCTTTAATTTTTAGTTTTTCTCTCTCCCTTTTCCTTATTTGTTGAATAGGTCTAGTAGTATTTTTAGGTGATACATTAAGGGAGATATCCCTAATCTAGAGATTTAACTCATTTATTAGGCCACCCATAACCTAGAGGTGTCTCCATGCTATCATCTAAGTAAGAAGGATTGAAAAACCTTATTAGGGGTGGAATTTAGATTGATAACAATACCCATTACCTAGGGAAATAATTTAATTGGCATTTTCCATGTCCATGTAAAGGCCCAATGGACCCCACATCTCTAATCATAACCCCTCCTTGATAATGGATCATCCACTCAAAATTATAGCTCATAAAGAGTTTGGGATGATTGATGCATAATTCCCCCAATCTATAAATCTAGTTCAATTCTCTATAGGTCCTCATCAAAAACTCTAGGGATAATATAGGTGCACAGATGTAAATTAGGTGATCAGTCCCCTTCTCCCCCAATAAATTAGAGGAAAGGATATCTATAATCACCTTGCAATGGATTTATATCACTAACCCATCTATCCTACTAACCTAAATTTTTGTTTCATACCCATATTGATTGCATCGACATCACTAAGGTATTAAATACAAATGGTAGCCTTATATCTATCTATAGCCTCTCTCAAAGTCAAACCCTGGTCCGTGTCTATAAAGACCAATATCCTATATACATTATTGAGAGTGATGGTCCACTCTCTTGAAGCCGTGGGAAACTAAAAAGTGTTCTAATCCACATCCTAATATATGAATAGGTCATAATGCAACCTAATTGATGGGGAAAATATCCTTACTCTAGCTACCTTTAGCATCCTTTCCTTGTCTAGTATGACTAACTCATTAACTGTTAATAACTCTAGAGTCCTAGTAAGCTGCTCCTAATCCCTCACTCTGATCCTTCATATGTATCCCCCTATAAAAGATAATCTAAACATGTTTAATCACTTTTGTATGCTTAAAATTTGATCTAAACTAGTATTTTTCCTCCTTTGATGAATTTTCCACCTAATTTACTGAGTGCTTGTGTGATTTTATATGGTGATTACATAACCATTAAAAACCACTAATATAAACATAAAAAAATGGTAGTTACATTAAACTCCATGTTAGAAACATAACTATTGGTCTGTGAATACTTGTGGTTTTATCCCAATACTGATAGTTCTATCTGATAGTTGTGACTAGCACAAAAACCTTATCAAAATCTCAAAATTAAAAAAAAAAGAATTTTTTTCTAACACTTCCTAACCTACCCTAGACATGCAATCTATTCTATAATTCACCATATCTAAATGCATTTTAAAGCAATTTTTCAAATTTATGGCAAAAACATAAAAATCAACAAAACTAACATGTGTCTACCTTCCTCCTACTATCACTAGTATATTTACCATCCTATCCTTATACATGTCAATATATATACTCTCTAGATCAAATGCCATATCAAATCTAGAACTTAAATCTCACAAATTACAAATGCACAAATCAAATCCATTTTTGAAAGTTTTCAAATAAGTAACTTACTTTATTAGCTATTATATTTTAAAAACTTTCATTTTTAATAATTTTACATATAAAACTAAATTTGATCACATTTTAAGATGCATTTTTTATCCAAATGATCCAAACTCATTATAAATCTAACAATTTTAATGTTTAGTTTTTGGAATGTTATTTTAAGGTGTGTTGTTTTGCATATTAGTCTTATAGGTTCATGCTACTCGAACATGAACTTAGTCCCCTAATGAGATGGGTCATGTAGAATAATTATCCCCATGAATATGGTAAGTATAATTTTATATGTTTTGATTAGTTAGCATGTTTTCTTATTTCTTGTAAACCTACCCTTGATTCTAATTTTTTGTTTGTAGGTCATGAGGGTGTCTTGATTGGATTCACTATGGCACATAGATCAATAAGGTAAGATTCTTAATCCTCATTTTCCTTTCAGTGTGCCATTACTAAATAAAAATAGCCTCATAAATTAATGATGAGGCATATACCTCAAAGGGAAATATGTATGCACCCAAAATTTTCATGGTGCAACATTTCAAAAATATCTAATGATGATGTAATGACCTCTACCTAAATATGCTTAGAATAGTTTTCTCTACCTTATTTTTATTTTAATTACCTTATAGCCTTTATTATACTTCAAAATTATCAAATTTAAGAGTCTTTTACCTTGGTTTTGAAGTTCTTTCCTCCATGAAAAAACTACCCCTTTTCATGATGAAACGACCACTTTGAAAATATTTTTGTCATGATGATTTCATAAATTACCATGATGAATAATGTGTTATACACAGTGTTTTTGTTAATCATCATAGTGGTTTCATTACTCTATGTGGTGGTTTCATCATGGTATGTAGTATTTTTTTATTCATCACCTATAGAAGGTGGTAATTCCATCATAGTTTCCTTACTTTTAAATTTACCATCCAAGACTTTAGCTATCACACATTTTTCATGATTCTAGTTGAATTTTGTTATTGTTTTATCTTGATTTCACCCTATATATGACCCAACTCACTCCCATTAGTATTTTTATCAACCTTGATCAATCTTAAATTTATCTCATAATCAAGCTTCAATTAACTCCCACCTGTAACCTCCTTTCTTCCCTTACAAGTATCTCACTCTCCTTTGGTTTTTCGATCAAAAATTTTGATTAGAGATTTTATATTTAAAATTTTAAAGATAATTATCCTACGTTATTTTATCTTTTGAGAATATTTTCTTGAATTTGTGGTTATATTCATGTCATTATACATAATTTTAGAGAGGGGAATTCATCGAATTGACCACTAGCTCTTTATTGTTCACGAATCAGTCCAATTATTTCTCAACTACTCTTTTAAAAAAAAACCATTTCATTCATGATTATATTATTTTATTATCCTCTTGTTGGATAGTTACCCAAGGTTAGTATTGAGAAAAAATGAGCTAGCTACCTAAGGATCATATACACACAATAACAACTTCTTCACCTTCATTTGGTCTCACTATTGATCAAGTTAGAGGATTTGCTTTCAATTTTATTTTATTTATTAGAGTATATTAAACTAGTTTTCATTTAGTAGATAGTTTCATATTTAGAAAATTATAAAAGAATAGAAAAATACTCTTAAAATAGACACACCAATACATAGGATCTAGAAAGTAATTGAATAGCAAAGCATAACACATTGACATAGATAGAGATTAGGTGAGAAAACCTCCAAAGGAGGTAAAAAATCACATTAGTTGATATTATATATATGAGAAAAAATAATAACCCCCAATAAAAATTATTCTACCTTCTTACTTCTTCACTGATTGGCTTCACAAAACTCTTAATAGCTCGAGTAAGTTTGAATGTATTGAGTCATTTAAACAATAGGGGTAAACCTTGTTTTATAGTAAAAATAGAATGGAGGTGACCGTTATAACCAATAGGTCCAACCATCCTAAGAACATTTAAAAAAATTGATAATAGAATAAATAATTATGTTTTATTTTAATCGATAAGTAAGAAATACGTTATATTTTATTATTTATTTACATGAAGTTATTAACCCATGTTAATAAATAATAAATCATTATTATTTAATTATCTAAAATGTACTAATGGTATTATAATTAAACCTTTTAGACATTAAATGTTATAACACTCCTCCTTAATTTTAAGTAGGGATAAATGCAATAGTCACCATCAAAGAGTTATATTATGTGCAAAATTGAAGGATTTAAAAACCTTCATCATGCCAAAAATCACATTTTGAAACAAAAATAATTATAATCGATAAAATACTTGAAAGTATGTTTAAGATAGCATGATATTGAGATTTCATCTCATAATTTCTCATAAATAATAAACCAAGCATATTTAAATCCTTTTATAACATAATGACCTCCATTTTAAAGCATGATTTAACGTATTGGGGTACACAAGTAAAACATCCAAATGAAGTTTACTCAAATCACATAACTTACACATAAAGTTTAAAATTCTTTACAATAATAAGAAGTATAGAGAAGGAGAATAAACACATGGCTGTTAGAAAATGACACTGTCATGCACACTCCCCCCAAATGGAAACTATAAGAGGCCCATTATTGGACAAATCTAAAAAAACTTGGTAACACCATGTGGTTTTGTTAAGATATCTTCCACTTATTCATCCTTAGGACAAAAATATAGGTCAATATCATGATTGATGACTTTATTTCATATAAAATGCACATGAACTTCAATATGTTTAGCTTTTGGTGTTGCATTAGGTTTTTCACCAAAGCTATACAACATTGGTTATCACAATGAAGGATGGTACTGTGAGAAACATAAAAATGAATTTATTCCAAAAACCTTCATAGCCACATGGATTATTTGGTAGCTTCCATAAAACTATGTACTCTACTTCAGTAGAAGGAATATAGATTATATATTGCTTCTTACTGCTCCAAGTGATAACACCTGCACCAAATTTAAACACATATCTAGAAGTATATTTGTGATCTATAGTATTACGAGCATGGTCAACATCAAAATAAACATAATAATTATCATTATAAATGGAAGAATAAAATAAAATAAAATAAATTGTTCCTTTGATATAATGAAGAATAAATTTATTTAATTTCCAATGATCCAAATATGGATCCTACATAAACCTAGAAGCAACACCAACAACATATGAAATATCTGGACTAGTAATGATTAGATAAATCAAACTACCAATAAGATGTATATATAAAGTAGCGTTATATTTTTTTCATGTAGGTTTTAGATCAAGTTTAATACCAACTTCAATAGGAGTAGAAGAATATTTACAATCAATCCTGTTAAAATTAATAAGAAGATTATGTGCATACTGATATTGTAATCTAATAATTAAATTTTTATCTTGAAATATAACCATTCTTAAAAAATGATGAAGAATGCCTAAATCATTCATTTCAAATATTTGAATTAGTTTATCCTTATATTTATGAATTAAACTAGTTAGAATGACAATACTAAGAAATTAACATTCAATGATCATTTTAAGTTTTAACAAAGAGATCATTATCAGAGTAACAATTAGAGAAACCCAACTCTTTTAAAAAATAAATAATCTTAGACTACCAAAATCATGGAGCTTGTTTTAAACCATAAAAATATTTCTTTAACTTGTATAAATAATAATCTTTATTAAGATCAGTGAAACCTTTAGGTTGAGTCATGTAAATTTCTTATTCTAAATCACCATTTATAAAAGCATTCTTAACATCCATTTGGTGGATAACCCAACTATTTTGAGTTGAAATAGTAATAATTAATCTCACAATTCTCATTTTTTCTATAGGAGCAAAGGTTTCAACATATTCAACCCTAGGTTTTTGAATAAACCCATGAACAACTAATCTAGATTTAAACTTATCAAAGTTACCAATTCAATTATATTTAATTTTATAAATCCACCTACAACCGATAATATACATTTTTGATGGAGGAGGGATGAGATATCAAGTCTAATTTTTAATTAAGGCACTATATTAAGCTTACATAAAAACATACCATCTATCATCTTGAGTGGATTCCTCAAAAGATTGAGGTTTAAATTCATACATAGTCATTAAAGCATGATAATAATGTTGACTTATAGTTAATTTATTAAGGTTATCAACATTAGAATATTAGATTATGGATTATGCCAATTTAGGTATTTTATATTGAACATAAAACATAGGGGGTTATTTAGACTCTGAGTTATTCAAAACTAGATCAACTTCCTCAAAGGCATCCATTATATCATAAAGAGAAACATGAGAGTTAGGGTCATCAATAGAAGAACAATAAGGAGGTTCCATAGAGGGCTCACAAAAGGACTTTTAGAGATAATAACATTCATATCTTCAGTGATATGATGTTTAGAAGGATCATGAACTCTAAACCTTGTGTCTTACCTCTGTAACATACAAAAATACAAGAATAGGAAGTAGGATCTAGCTTTTCCTTTTAAATTTATGAACAAAGATAGAAATAGGAATACTAAAGATACTAATATGAGCCACATTAGGTTTATTTTTAGATCACATTTATAAAGGGGTATAAATATTTAAAGCTTTGGTAGGGACTCTATTTAGAATATGCACAACAGTTTTAATGGATTTAGCCCATAGGAACTTAAGAACATTCGTAGATTGCAACATTGTTCTAGCCATTTCTATGATGTTTAAATTTTTCCTTTAAGTAATAGCATTTTTTTGAGAGGAATAGGGATTTTTTAATTCCATTTGAATACTAAAACTAATGCAAAAATAATCAAACTCTTTATTAAAATATTCATCACCATTATCAGTTCTTAATCTCTTAATAGAAAAATAAGATACATTTTCAACATTAGCTTTAAATTAATTGAATTTAGACAACACACCATATGTATTTTTACTAAAATATGATAAAATAATTATAGTGTAATCATCAATAAAAAATAATTATATAAAAAACCATTAAGAGATATAACTTCAAGAGGTCCTACAACATCACTATGAATCAATTCTAAAGGATGTGATGAATTCACATCATGATTCTTGTGAAAAAAGTTAGTATGTTACTTACCATGTAAGTAACTCTCATAATTTTCATGATGAGAGTAGATAGAAGGAAATCCAACAATAATATTATTTTCATCCATATCCTGTAAACTTTTGAAATTAACATGTCATAGTATTTAATGCCATAATTAAGATTCATTGATACTATGTGATGAAATAAAACATACAAAATTAGAGAAAATATATAAATCGTTCTTTTAAACACATTTAACAATAAAAGATCTAGATTGATTTATAATAGACCAGCCATCTTTAATCAATGTTACAATGAAATTATTAGTAGTAATTTGTGAACAAGATAACAAGTTTTTTTAAGCTTGGGTATATAGAAAACATCATTTATAGCAACATTTTAAAAAATAGCTTTTCCTTGTTAGTTGATTCTAAGAAATAATATATCTTAAGTAAATATTTTTAGAGATTTTATAAAATCACACAAAATATTATATAAGAAAGTTATATGGTGTGATGCACTACTATCTAAAATCCACTCATTTTCATTTGAAGTAAATAAAGTAGCATACAAAGCAATAACATTATGATCCTGATTAGGGTGTTGATTCTTATGCTTATTTTAATTAGATTTATTCTCTTTTTTATTTTTATAAAATTGATTGTTAACTCTATCCTTTATTTTAAAGGTTTCCCTTTTATGACCAAATTTACCACACAAATTATAATTTCCATTAAACTTAGTGTATGTATATAATATTTTCAAACTTTTATTAATTACTAATGCTCTTTGTCTTATTGGAACTCAATCTCTCTAAGTGCACACCTTAAGGGGTGCACCAACAAAGGGGTGGGTAGACCATTAGTGCTTCACAAGATTATTGACCCTTTTGTCATTTGTTATGTATACACTTATCTCTTAAATACCATATCCCTAAGTTTGTTCTTCTCTATTGCACACTCCTTAGTCATTTTCTACCTTTTGTCCCCATTATCTTAGCCTTAATCCCCTTTTGACTGTTTACTGTATTAGGTCAATTGGGTCGACCCTATACTATTATGGGTAAAATTAATTTAGGGTCTAGGTAGGCTCTTGGCCAACCTATGTTAGAGGTGCAATCATTGAGAGGGAGGGGGTGAATCAGTGAGCCCAAATAATCCAAATTCAATTTCAATCCTTTCAAACTCTTAATCAACTACCACAAGCATTTCATGAAGCATATATATCATTCATAGAAATAAACAAGAGAGATAATGCAAGATCAAGCACGTAACACATGGCATATGTGGGAAAACTTATTGAGAGAGAAAACCCACTAGAACCTGTAATTGGTCTATTGTCCTATAATAACAAGAACTAATTTAGACTAGCTACAATTTCTCAAGGAACTATAATCCCACAAAGTGTTACAACACCTATCTAGTTGAACAACCATAATAAATAGACTTTTAATAAGTTTCAAATTTCAAGGAGGCTACAACACCTAGATGTTGAGCAATGAAAACAAAACCTATGAATAGAACATATCTTGAACATTGATTTCCTACCAATTTGATGGATATAAATTATATCAACTCTCTTCAACTCTGCACACTCAATACATCCAAAGCCACATATTGGATCACTCTTCACTCATCAGTAATAACTCTATCACCACATCAATAACATGACCAAATGGTCATACACACAGTCCTCAATTTTTTATACTCATCAAATCATCTACTAGATACTCTCCCTCTCTTTGCTCCATAAATATCACATGCACAATCCTCTTTCACATCAAGAAATCATCTCTTTTGGCTTCACTAAATATAGATCCTTCATGAATATCAACATCTTGGTCAACCATTATACATGAATTAACCCTTAAGGATTTAAAAATATGAATCCACAACTTAATACCATTCTCAAAGGGTTGGCCACAACATCCATGTGTCACCCTTAAGCAGCTACACCTTTCAATTATGCTCTTGTATCCCTTATATGTCTCATGGAGACCTATTCACCCATTTATCACTTCATCAATAAAAAAACAAGAACATAAGACAATTTTAAAATGCATAAGTCCACTCCACATGGCCCCCTTTGACATTATTAAATGAATACAATCATCATTGCACTCTTCTATGCAAGCTCAATCAACTCAAACAATATCCTTGTTCATAAAGATACCATGAACGAACACATAATCAACTTAATAAGCTTTATTCATAATGAATATTTATTGGTAAATGTTTAAAATACCACATAGGTAATCCATAAAGAGTCTAAAATATTTTACAATAGCTAATTCATCATGAGACATCCAAACAACAACAAAACAAGCTTGAACAACCTTCTCAGGTCACTTGTAGGACATAATCAATCACATAGTCATATTTGGATCTCAATATATTTGTTGTATATAAATTCAAAAATCATAATCACATTTGATGATGAGCCATGGAGTCCACTTCAACTTTTATTTTTACTTCATTTTCAAATTCATCCTGAATCAAAAGTTATGGCACAAACACTGAGCATTAGTTTTTCCTTCATTAATTTTCACATGCCAATGGTCACAATTAAACCTTAGACACTATGCTATCATCTCATGTCCTCGATGCTTATATTAATCATACACCATTGATATTATTATAAGGACCTCAACCTTTACCTTGTTAAACCTCTTTCACTTTAATATGCATCATTGATATTGATTAGTATGAACACCTACTCACTGTTGAATTTTCGAAAAAGCTTTGTCTTTACCTCTTCTCAATGTTAAACATCAAACACTTGTACTCATCTCAATGCTTCCTGAAACCTTGGAAAAAACATGCTCCCTTGATATTTTTGTAAGGATCTTAGTCTTTTTCTAATTTAAGCATCAAACACTTTGACCCATTTGACTTACTATACACCATAGATCTAAATATATGAACTCCCGTGAATCGTTAGATCTCCATCTAGTCTTGATCTTTAACATCATGAAAAAATGAATAATTATGGGGACCATTGAAATATAACTAGAAGGCCAAATTTTCATAGATATATATTTTGCCTCTCTCACTCGCATGTTCTCATATTTGAACCATATAAACTAGGCAAAATACTAAACAAACCCATATGATCATTTCCTCCTAAAATGTTCACACCTGTGAGATATGCCATCACCAAAATGGTTACTCATCTCTTTATTATACTTAGATAATTATGTATTTGACCTTAGATTCAATTCATGCTGTCAATATTCGATGTGATGAAACACAAACTGTTAGATCTTCTTTACAAATTTGGCTAAGTGATGAAACTAAGTGCATTTTTGTTTGAGGGACCAACTTTTCACCCACATAAATTTTGTTGTACCAAATTGCATAATCTAAAATTTGGACCATATGATATCCTAACATAGGATAATCCAACCATATATCAATTTACTCTTGGAACCTTCACACATGTGAGATATAATGACATAAAAAGCCTCCTTAGATTTATCTATCACAGAGCCAATTATGCCTAGATGAACATAATGAAGAACCAGATGAATTACACTCATGCACACAAGCCATCCAATCATCCTTGAACACTAATAATACCCCTTTCACATCTTAAAATCACCATACTCATCCTTGAACATCTCTAACCATGACAAAATTCAAGATCAACCAAGCCTCCTTTAAACATACTAGGATAATCACATTACACACTTTGTCATTACCGCTTAGAATATCAAAGCACTTCATCCACTCACATGGACACATTTATGAAATCACCATAACATCATTGAAAACTCTGTAATAATCTCCCCCTTTGTCACTGATGTCAATAACCATCATATATTAATATACAACTCACCTTCCTTCTCTCTCTTTAAACATTCCACAATAAGAACTTTCTCCCTCTTTGACATAATGACAAATTAGGCACAAAATGATCTTGAGAACCTAAAAATACTAAAAACATGAGATTACCACCTTATAAATATGATACAAACTCCCCCTTACCTTGAGCATACCTCTTCTTACCTTGACAACATCCTCTTTCTACATACCAACACTCTTTAACCAAGCATCACAACCAATGAAGAAAGAACACACAAAACACTAAAATTTAATGGAACTAACCAAGAAACATCTAAGAGGGAATCAACCTAATATATTTTAGCTATTTCACCTCTTGATCATCTTTAGATCTCCACACACCATGAAAAATCACCACATAGGATTACTAGCCTTCTCTCTTAAGCCACCTCAAGGATCATCAACAAAAGTTCATGCCAATCACCAAAAAGGAACCATGTTATAAAAAAAATTAATAAATCACCTTAAAAAATACATACCTTTCTCTTTTTTAAAAACTGAGAAAAAAATCACTCTTCTTCACACAAGGCTTGTCTAGTCTCCTTGTAGCCCTACCTGGAACTTGCAAAACCCATAACTTTCTGTAAACACAACTTCAAGACTTGAAACTTCATATCTAGAGTAATATAATATTAAACCTCATGATTAACCACTCTCATCACCTATATCATCACCTAAAATACTTCCTTCACAAATTTACTAGTTAATTAGGTCTCCATTTTGACAAAAACTTGAATAACTTGAAATCCACAAACCTTTAGATCTCTATGAATCTTGATTTGACAACCCATTTGTCCCTTTAAACTTATTAAAAATAATTAGATATAAAATCATAATGAAAAACCATTTTATAGTAGAGCCTAAAACCCTAGAATCTCAAAACAAATAAATTCAACAAACCTTTTTCTGGTCAACACCCTCCTCTAAAACTTTTTGCACACCTAGAGACAACCATCACACAAATCTAGACCAAAAATTGAGCCTCCATACCTTTGGTAAATTTTACTTCCTATAACCCATTTTAGGCCTACTTTCCCTTAAGCCAAAATTGAGAAAACTGAGAGAACTCAAAAATATTCAATTGGCATAAACAAGATCATCTAGACATAAAAACTACCTATAACACATCACAAAGAAGTGAATAGACCTTTTTGAGCATTAAAATCCTCTTGACATTGCATCAATCTCATTAGGCCACCTAAAAATACCCATTTTGACCCTATAGACACTACATACACAATAACACTTACTTCTCCATTGAAAGGAGTCTCTTAGGAAGCATAGACAAAGACACCCTACTTCACAATGTCCTAAAACAATGTGAAACTAGGAGTTGCCCATAACTCTTCATATTACTTCTCCTTGGTCATCTGATACTTGTATTTCTTATTCTTCTTATTAGGCTTAAGAGAAGCAACATGCTTAACCACTACAACATTCTTCTTATTAGTCTTCATCTTGTCTTGAGTTGCATTCTTTGGTTCTTCTTTGTATCCAAGACCATTTTTATCACTTACATGATTTTGATCATTCAAAATATTGTCTAGATCACTTGAGCTCTTTTAAAATCTCACAAATGACTTCACCTTACTAGATGTCTTCTCTAACTTATATTTTAATGACTCATTTTCAATTACATACCTTGAACATTCATCTTCTTTAGCTTTCAGGCTTGTAGACATGATTTCTAATTGATAACTGAGATGATTGGCCATATCTTCATGCTCTTTGGTGTCCTCATTCATTATTGATTCATACACACTGAATTACTCCTCATAGTCCTTTATTTGTGACTTCATATTCTTGTTAATCTTCTTCTCAATCTTCAATTCTTTAAGGGAATTCATCAATTTAGTCTCACGGCCCACCTCATCTCTATCAACATATAAATCAATCCAAGTAGACTCCTTTTGATATGATCAACTTCAGCCATGAAAATGGCTTCATCTTCAATAGGATCATCATATTAATAATCATACTCTGAGTCACTATCCTCATTCTCAACTGATGAACTACAACATTTATTGGTGTAGATACTCTTCTTGGTATTGAAGGATTTCTTCTTGTTTTTATACTTTCTGAATACTTTCTTCCTGTATGTCTTCTTTTCTTCATATTGATCTTTACCATGTTATTCATCATCATGATTATGAGGGCACTTTATATTAAAATGTCCCATCTCTCCACAATTGAAGCATTTGAAGGGTAGTTTACCCTTATACTTACCTGAACTTATTTTCAATTTCCTTTTAAACAAATCAATCAGTTCATCCTCATCAATATTAGAAATGTCATCCTTCTTGGGTTTTTTATCTTGGAACTTCTTCTTAGATTTCATCTTTATCTTGAATGCTTCTTCCTTCTTTGATGGTATATCATAATTTATTATCATCTCATAGGCAATAAGGATGCCATGCAATTCATCCATCTTCCACTTAGTAAGATCATGAATTTCTTCTCCAATAGATACTTTTGAATCAAATTTGATAGAAAGAGACCTTAGTACCTTTTGAAATATAGTATCCTCTTCAAGGTTTTCTCCAAGACCTCTGATGATGTTCACAATGTCATCAACTCTTTGTAGAAAAGATGCCACAAAATTTTCTTCCTTCATCTTGGGATTCTCAAATTGTCTTTGGTGAGTCTATAACTTTACCAACTTAAATTTTGAGTCTCCTTCATAAATAATATTTAATTTATTCCAAATTTCCTTGGAAAATGTATAATGGATTACCTTGGTGTAGTTAGTCTTAGAAAGCCCACAAGTGATAGCATTCATTTCCTTAGAATTATTCTCAAATAACTTCTTATCTGCAACACTGGATGAAGGAATAGTAGGTGTAGAATAACCATCTATAACATATTTATAAATGTCAAACTCTAGGGAATGATGTAGGTCCTCATCCTTGCACTCCAAAAAGTATAATTTTATTCATTGAACATCAGTGCTTGCTTGGTAGAGAAACCTCTTTTATGACTACCTATATTTTACCTTGGATCAACTTCAAGCTATCAAGACTTTACTAAAAGACCTACTTTGAAACCAATTATTAGAGGTAAAATCATTGAGAGGAGAGGTGAATTAGTGAGCTTATATAATACAACTTTAATTTTAATCCTTTCAAACTATTAATCAGTTACCATAAGCATATGAATCATACATATCATTCATAACAATGAACAAGAGAGATAATGCAAAATTAAGCACATAACACATGACATATGTGGGAAACCCACTTGGGAGAGAAAACACATTAGAACTTGCAATTGAACTAATATACTATAATAAAAAAAACTAATTTAGACTAGATACAACTGATCAAGGAACTACAATCCCTTATTTAATGAGACTACAATCCCAAAAGGTGCTACAACACCTATCTAGCTGAGCAACCACAACAACTAGACTTTTAGCAAGTTTCACCTTGCAAGGAGAATAAAACCCAAAAGATGTTGAGAAAACATAAAAATACATCTGAATAGAACATCACCTAAACATTGATTGCCTAGAAATCTAATGGAGATACAAAGTATATCAACTCTCTTCAACTCTACACACTCAATGCATCTAAAGCTAATTTTTAGATCACTCTTCACTCCTCAATAACAACTCTATCACCCCATAAATAACATGACCAAATGGTCATACAAATATTCCTCAATCTACTCTAATCATAAACTCATCTACTTAGCACTCTCCCTCTCTTTTAATCCATAACTCTCACACACACACTCCTCTTTCACATCAAGAAACCATCCCCTTTGGTTTCAATATATATAGAGCTTTCATGAATATCAACATCTTGGTCGGTCATTAGACATGCCTTAACTCTTAAAGCTTATAAAATATGAAGCCAAAACTTAATACCATCCTCAAAATGTCAACCATAGCATCCATGGGTCACCGTTAAGTAGTTACACCTTTTAATTAGGCCCTTGTATCCCTTATAAGTCTCATGGAGACCTATTCACCCATTTATCACTTCATCAAGAAAAAAAAGAACACAAGACCACTTTCAAATGCATAGGTCCAATCCATATGACCCCTTTGACATTCTTAAATTCTTATAGTCATCATTGCACTCTTTTGTGCAAGCTTAATCAACTCAAACAATAGCCTTGTTCATAAGGACACCATGAAAAAACACACAATCAAATTATTAAGATTTGTTCATATCAAATATTGATTTTTCAAGCTTAAAAATACCATATAGATCATCCAAAATGAGTCTAAAACACTTTCCAATAGCTAATTCATCATGAGACATCCAAACAACAACAAAACAAGCTCAAACAACCTTCTCAGGTCACTTGTAAAACATAGTCAATTACATATTCATATTTAGAGATCCATATATTTGTCTGTACATACATTGAGACCTCTTAATCACATTTTATGGATGCACCATAGAGTCTTCTTCAACTTTTATTTTTATTTAATCTTCAAATTCATCCTGAATCAAAAGTTATGGCATAAACACTAAGCACTAGTTTTCCTTCATTAATTTTCAAATGCCAACGGTCACAGTTAAACCTCAGACACTATGCTATCATCTCATGTCCTCATTGTTTATATTAATCACACACCTTCAACCTTATTTTAAAGAGCTTAAACTTTACCTTGTTAAACCTCTATCACTTTGAACTCTTAAATTTTATACACACCATTGATCTTGATTAGTACAACACCCACTCACTGTTGATGTTCTGAAGAAGCTTGGTCTTTACCTCTACTCAACATCAAACATCAAACACTTATCCTCATTTTTATTCTTCCTGACACCTTGGAACAAATATGATCCATTGATATTTTTGTAAGGATCTTAGTCTTCACCTAGTTTAAGCATCAAACACTTTGACCCATTTGACTTAATATGCATCATAGATCTAGATGTATAAACTTCCACAAACCATTGGATATCCATCCGGTCCTGATCTTTAACATCATGAAAAAATGACTAAGTATGGGGACCATTAAAATATTCCTAGAAGGCCAAATTTGTATAGATATATCTTTTACCTTGCTCACTCGCATGTTCTCAAATTTAAACCATATATATTAGGGAAAATATTGAACAAACCCATATGACCACTTCCTCCTAAAAAATTTATGTGTGTGAGATATACCATCACCAAAATACTTATTTATTTCTTATAATTTTAAAAATAATGTATTTGAGGTTATATTAATTTCACGCTATAGATGTTTGATGCGATGAAACATGGACCGTTAGATCTTATTTACAAATTTGGCTAAGTCTTGAAACTTAGTGCACTTCTGTCTAAGGAACCAACTTTGCACCCATATAACATTTGCTATGCTAAATTGCATGATCTAAAATTTGGACCATATGATCTCCTCACATAGGAGAATCTAACCATATATCAATATTCTCTTGTAATCCTCACATGTGTGAGATATAATAACATAAAAATGCCTACTTATATTAATTTGTCCTATATCCAATTATGCCTAAATGAACATAATGAAGAATAGGATGAATTCCACTCATACACATAAGAACTCCAATCATCATTGACATTTTATAGGACCCATTACATATCTTAAAATCACCCTACTCATCCCTGAACATCTCTAACCATGCCAAAATTGAAGATCAACCAAGCCTCCTTCAAGCAACTAGGATAAGCACATTACACACTTTGTCATTATCACTTAGACTATAAAGGTATTTCATCCACTCACCTAGACACCTTCATGATGTCACCAAGACATCATTAACAACTCTCAAAAAACCTAGCCTATGACTTAGTGAATTTTTTTCTATAAATAACTATACTTGGTCGACCCTGTCAGCCAAAACTTTTGGAAGGGCTTAGGGTTAAAACTACCTATATATACAAGATCATTTCACCATTATTTAGAGAAGAGAAGAATTAAGAGATATTAAAAATCTGATTATCCACCATTCTACTTGAGGAATAAGATTAAGGTTTCATACTTTCTTTGGAGATATAGATCTTATCATATGGAGAAGTCTTTCGGATATATTGATAGATTGTATATCCTAGAGCTGAATTATCCTTGTCAACCTTACATACCTCAATAACCTCTTAAAAATAACCTTGGCCAAGGGAGAGATTGAGGCTTTGTAGGTTAATCTTAAAAGGTAAGTATTCCTAACTTTTTTACTTCTCTTCCATACATTAGGATTCCATAAATATTGATGTGAGTATATGTCTCTTATGCATGTTTACTTTTATTATTTTTTATCCAAACTTTGTGCCACATGATTTGGTGAACACTAAATTATACTTTAATTTATTTTTTATTAGTTTAGTGAGTATTAAAACATAATTAGGGTTATTGCATGATTGTGCTTGATTGGAGGCTGTAGAACCCTCCCTAACATTGTTTATTATGGTAAGAGATCTCCTAATTAGGTCTAGTGGATCCCCATATTGGTCATGTTCCTAATTATCTAATGTATCACCAATAAGAAGTGTAAGTATGATCTATCTTATCTAAGTTAGGATTGATTTATAGACATGATGCATTTATGATTGCATACCAAGGTGAATCCAACATGAATCTAACCCTTGCAGGTTTTATTTCATGTTTTTCATTATTTTATCATTTTATTTATTATTTTTCCATATTTGTGATAATAGGTTGATAATGTCGATATCATTTCTAACTTATGTCTATAGGTTTAACACACAAGCACATCAATACGAATCTATTCTATTTGTGTAGGTCTTCATCAGATACAAGCTACTGGGTCAAACAAGTTGACATAGTATAAGTTTTCACTTCCAAACAAGATACTAGGTCAACTCTATTGACATAGTACACTTCCAAAATTCTAAAATAATGCTTGGTCAACACTATTGGCATATTATTCTTCACTGGTTTTAGCAAGTAAGGAATTGTAGAATTAGGTCAACCTAGTCAACACAGTTGGTAGAATTTAAAAGTAAAAATTAGGGCACTTTAACAACAATCTCACTTTCCTATGTATCTTCCAACCCACCAAGGCTCCTTTCTCTCTTTCTCTTTCATTTCTATTATTCATTACATTTCTATTTTTCATAATTTAAAGTCTTTAAAATTGCCCTTATACAACAAACTAGGTCCACTTTGTCAACCTAGTTCTGTATTCTATCTAAAAGACTAGGTTGACACTATCAACATAGTTTTTAACAAACCCTTGCTTCAACAATATAGTAGCAACACTATCAAATATATTATATAATTTTTCCATAAACTATCATCTGAATCGACACTATACTATGTTTCAAAGTTAGAATTAATATTTATATGATAGTAATTAGCTCACACTTTCACTTTCAATTGCTTATACACTTAGAATAGATCACATAGTCTAATTAGGTGGTTTTTAAATATACCATTTAGTTGTACCATTTTTTCTCTTTTATGCACACACTACCAAATCACATAATCTTAAAAACACATTTAAATGACTAAGATAGAGGAGAAGAAAATCTTGGAGCTCTACCATGGGGAGATGAAGAGTCATACTCCGTTAATGTTGCTTCAAGCTTTCTCCTTACAACTTGCCTTGGTCACCTTTACCTCCATGGTCACTATTGATTTTATCTTTCTTAGTGCTAAAGGTGGTGTTTTCTTTAGTCTTTGCTTTTACACTTTAATTTTCATTAGTTTTTGCATTGTTTTTTATTTTTGTGTGTATTCCCTTTAGGGTCTCTACTGTCTATACTATGGTGTACGACTGCCATGCACATATTTCCCCCATCACCCTTATCACCACCTTTGGAAGTTAAAGGGGTGTGTATTAATTGATGTTGTTAATGGAAACACTCATATTTGATGGGTTTGAGTGTGTGGAGAAGGGGAAGCATGGTGATTTTAATGAGGCAGGTGATGATGCATAGGGTGATAGTATTAAGAAAAAATGCATTGAATTGACTCAGTTAGAAGGTGAAGTTATTGGAGATATAAAAATACTGTTCAAAAAATTTTGTGGTAGGAGGAAGTGACAAATCACTCAAAAAGAGTAGAATTTGCGGTGTGTAGGGAAGAACATAGTGAATAACAATACAAGCAAGACCAAATTGGTAAGCTCTCTTCCCCTTCTAAGACCTTGAAAATTATTCCAAATGTTTCCATAGAATATAAATTTTAGCAAGAAGAAACTAGGATAAAAAATGTAGGGTTTTTTTTTGTTTGCTTAAACAAGAATGCACTCCCCTCTAGGATTTTTTTTGATAATTGGCTAAATTATGTTTGGGGCAAAAAATTGATCTTGTATATTAATTTTTGTCAGATGATGCATATAGGGGTTTTCATGTTTTTTTTGAAATTCTAATATGCAATGTAGGGAAATTAGTAAGCCTTTATGGAATGCTAGCTAGTCAATTTTCAAAGCTATTCCCTATAATCCAAAAATGAACTGCAATGACCTTATTTTCAAAAGTTCTCCCAGATGGGTTGATATTGAAAGAGTGCCAATTAAGCTATGGAAATTCCTTTATTAGGCATTAAAACCCCTTAAATAAGTATTAAAAATAGAGGATACCAAAAGATATTTAGACCACATGAATACTAGGGTTTTAATTTTTGTAGAGCCCATAGAATTTTTCTTAGAATCACTCAATTTTAAAATTAAGAAAAATATCATACCTATGCTCTCAGAGGTTTGGGTGGATTGAATGATTGTTTATTTTTTAAAAAGGATGACCATCTTAGGAAAAACTATCCTATGTTGGCCAATAAAGGTAATATCCCTAACATGCAAAAAGAGAAGGAAACCCCAAAAGATGAGACTATTTTGGATAATTTATAACTATTTGAGAATCCTCTATTTAATAGTGTACCTATGAAAGATAGTGCCTCTATTACTGAGGCAGTGGATAAGATTGGAATAGAAAAATAAAGTGATTTTGGGATGGAGGGCCCCTCCCTTGACTCTTAAGTGCAATCCCCACCTGGTGGTTTTCTCTTGCCAGACTTGATAAGCTACCTCCCTGATAGCCTAGATGACGCTTTTTTAGAGAAAAGACCTTTTGAGGTCCCTCCCTTTAAGGAATATATGGTTATCCTTACTGATTCCCCTATTCCACATAATATCTCTTTTAGTGAATCACCTGTGTGCAAGACTGACAACCTGACTAGTGAGACTAGTGAAGCCACCCTAATTGGTATCTACCTGAAGAAAGAGAATTTTGATATACCTACCTATGAGATGGAGGTATCAGATGGAAATAATTTGAATAGAAATAATCTTACAAGAGTGGTTAATTGGATGTCTAAATGAGGAGGTATAAGTCTTAAAATAACCATGAATCCTCCCTTGGATGAGTAGGTTGCACCCAAGGAGAAAAAAGATGGCCAAAGAGACACTTTATAATTTTCAAGACCCCCACACTAAGAAAAAGGGAAAGGAAAATAAAGTCTCAAACTACTTTACCAGATTATACAATAGTGGGGGTAAGATCCATGGTCAATCTAATTAACCTCTAACTTCCCCCTTGGCTATTTATGTAGATTGTAAACTAGAATTTGAGAGGACTAGAATCCCCAGATAGAAAATTAGTTGTAAGATAGTTCAAACTCTCAAGAGATGATTTGGATTTTCTCTTCTTACAAGAAGTAAAGGCTAATAGAACCTAGCTATGCTTAGTCTTGAAATTTATCTAGCCCACTGCTCCCCAGTTCTCCACTAATCATCAAAGAGGGAAAGGAGGGGCCTCTATTTTGGTGAACCCTGGATTGAAAGAATCCATTGTTGAACATGGTGTCTCTCCCTACAATAGAGATGTTTTGTTAATTATAGCATGCAAAAATTAGATCTTTGGCCTATGTAACATCTATGCCCCCAATGACTATAGGGAATGAGCTAACCTATGGAATTGGCTAGACATAAAACTTAAAAATGCTCTTTAGGAATTTGAAGGAGATTTCAACATGGTGGAAGATAAAGAGGATAAATTAGGGAGTGACCACTTGGCATGGAAAAGAAATGAGCTATTTTCTAGTCTAATTTTAAAAGAATACACAAAATTGGGGATCCTCTCTAGAAGGGTAAAAGCCTAAGTAGAGGAATTTGATACACTTGGTGTAATAATCAGATTGACAACATAAGGTAGTACTCAATACTTGATAGATGTTATTAGAATATGGAGACACTTATTTGGATCTAATCAAAGATGGTAATGTGGTGACATTACTAACCTATATTATGTCTAACCACCACCCCATTAAAATGACATTTTCATTGGTTAGTGAGGAGAAGAAAGTCATTCCAAAGTTTAAAGGGTTATATAAATTCAATGTGTCACATTCGGCTGATAGGGTTTATTTGGAGGGCCTATAATCTTCTTAGAATATTAGCAAGTTTATTTGCAACTCTAGCTCCAAAATTGGTCATTGGAATTATATTATGGAAATTACCAAAATTTTTGTAAGGACATATGGGCAGATCAAAGCCAAAAATCATAGAAAGGCTGCAAGAGATACTCAAGATAAACTTATTTGAGATGAAAGCTCAATTCAGTTAGACCCTACCAATGGAGCTCTCCTTGAAGAGATTAACCTCTTGAAGTACCAAGTTTGAAAGTCTCAATAATATATTGCTAGAGGGCTACATATTTGATCTAGATTAACCTAGCTAAAGCTTAGAGATAGAGGTTCTAAATTCTTCTTTAGATTTTTGAAAGCTAAACACACAAGAAGCAAGATTAAAGGAATCAAAGTTAATGGGTAAAATTTGTAAGATGCTTCTAGCATTAAAGAAGTTTTTTTTGAATTTTATGCAAACCTTTTTTGGTCTGATAAGTCTAGTGATTGTATTGAATAAAATAGGGCCATTTGTGAGGCCTACATTCCTAAGAAGGTGACATAGACTCAGGCCTATTTCTTAGAACTTTATATTTCTCATGATGAGGTTAGAAACACTACTGACTCATTAAAGGTAAATAAAGTGCCTTGGGTAGATGGGTTCCCTACTAAATTTTATAAAGTCAATAAGGAATGGATTACCAAAGACTATATGGATATCTTTAATGAGGCCATTGATGTCAGCACACTTGTATTAGATATTAATAGAGGGGTAATTAAGCTTATTCATAAGGATTGTAATCTGACTTTAGTCACAAATTGGAGACTAATTACCCTCCTCAATGTCTCCTAAAAAATAATAGCAAATATCATTGTGAGGAGGCTATCTTCACTTTTGCCTTCTATGATCTTGGAGACCCAAACTATTTTTGTTGAAGGTAGGTACATCCTAGATAATTTAATCACCAGTTGTGAAGGTATGTACTTAACAAGAGATTCAAACTAGGATGTAAGAATGATCTTGTTTAAATTTTAAAAAGCATATGATAGAATTGAATGGCCCTTCATTGAGAGAATGCTACATGCCTTTGGTTTCTAGGATAGATTTTGTAGAATGGCCAATGTACTCTTCAAGGATGCTTTGACTATAATTCAAGTCAATGGGGAGCTGATATAATCTCTTGAGTTTCAATGCTCCATTAGATGAGGCTATCCTCTTACCCCATCACTCTTTGTTCTTACAGTGGATGCACTACATTATATTCTTAGATTCTCTAACATCGGCCCTTCAGTCAAAGGTATCTCGCTCCCTAATAATGATTCCCTAATTGATTTACTATTTGATGATGATACATCAATCTTTATCACCTTAGAGTAAAATAACTTGGCTCAAGTTGTGGAGAGGATTGACATATATTTCTTTGCCTTTGGATTGAAAATGGTCATACATAAATATCATATACTAGGTTGGCATGAGCATCTTCCTACTTGGTTGGCAATTTTTGGTTGGAATTGGAAAGGATCAGATGAGATGGTTAGATACCTAGGTATTCATTTTTACCTAACACCCTCTTTCAAAAGTATGTGGGAATGGATTTTTGATAAAATTAATAAGAAAATTGTAAAATGGCATGGTCATTTACTATCTTTATCAGGAAATATTCAAGTCTACCAGAAAGTTCTCTTGTCACACAATATATACTATTCCTCCTACTAGCTCTTTGGAAAAAATCAAATCAACATTCTCCATAGGATCATAAGGTATTTATTATGGTTAGATGGGAAAGGAGGAAAGAAAAGACACATGGCCTTGTGGCAATTTTGGTTAAAACCTAAAAATATTGGTGGACTAGGGCTAGAGGACCTTTAACTATAGGGAATAACTTTGGCAGTTAAGTGGATAATCAGAGCCTCCATTGGCAATGAGCCCTAAAAATTACTAGTTAGGAATATTATTTTGAGAGGTTTTCCTAAAAGAAATCTAAATTGGAAAGGGTTAAATATTTTTGATCTTCTCATAGGGCCTTTCATGGTCAAAGTTGCTGATTCACCCATATTTGCCTCAATATGGTCAGCCTGGGATGTTGCCAAGCCCTTCATTATTACTAAATAGGTATTCAACTAGTTTGGGACATCATGTCAGGGATACAGATTGATATGGTGGAATTTGACTATCAACAGGACTCCACTACCCCTCACCATAGGATGCTCTACCTTTGATTGGTACACTAAGGGGTTGAGGAGCTTCGAGGATCTTTATGCCCATTTGGGATGGGCCTCTTGGTTAGAACTATAAACTACATTTCTATTCCTTGATTCTCAGTGAAGAAATTTCACCTTGCTCTAGATAACTCTTAAGGGGAGAAATAATGTGGTGTTCATGAAAGAAGAGGGTGAGTTTTGGGATAGTGTGAAGTGGAAAAAGGCCCACCTCTACTTGAGTATACTTCTAAAATGATTTACAATAAACTCTCATTCTCTAATGTACCCTACCTCACTCTCAATCATATTTGGTCTATCCTTGATCCCATGCATGCCTGGTCTTTCATATTTGATGTGATTTGGGCTTCTTGTCTTGAACCCAATAAATACTATTTTTGTTGGTTACTAATGTATAATAAGTTGGATATTGGTGCTATTTTAAACAATTATGGCCTTTCTAATCCTTTCTATCCTTTTTATAGTGCAATTGAAATGGTAAAGCATGTTTTCTTCTCCTGCCCTTATGCCTCTAAGTTATGGAATTGTTGTCTTAAACCTTAGAATGTGGTTTTTGGTTATGAGATTGGCTAGCTGAATATTGTGTTTGGTTATGCTTGTCCTATGATTAAATTCCACCCTTTTTTCATAAATTTTGGCTTGTTTTCTCTATTGAAATTTTATAGTTTTTATGGAAGCAAAGGAATCTGAAGGTTTTACAAGGAAAGGTTAGAGTGCTTACTGAATTAAAAATTGAATTCATCCTTCATTTTTTGTCTTTGCAAATATTCCTCCAATTGAAAGTACATCAGGACCAACTTGAGCAATTCCTTAGGATTGGTCTCCTAAAGGTTACCTCATACTTCTTGCTAGATTCTATGGGATACCCTAGACTGAGCCCCCATCATGACTAGGATGTATGTCACCAAATGGTAGCATAAGTTAAAATTTTAGAGTTTGAATGGGAATATATTAAAGATGTATACTTTAACTAGGCTAATAATCTAGTGTAGGAATTGATCACCCTATCTTTAATCTAACTAGAATGGTCTTGATGGTTGGTTGGCTATGATTGAGAGTGTGTCATAGGACATGCATAATGAGGAGTACGATAGTTGTATTATCAGAGAAGCCAAAGAAACTTTTACTCCATTTGACCTGAACCTATTCCTTAAGGTGGGATACAAGAATTTAGTGATAGGGTTTATATACCAAGAACTTATTCTAGAGGCACACAACTAGGGTATGCAAGAGGAAGTAAGAAGGATGAGTGATGATAACATAATTTTTTTTTGACAAACTAAATAGGTTGATTGAAAGTGAAGGCTTGACAGACATTAAATATGTCTTAAAGTATGTGAAGTAGATCAACATAAAAGGATTGTTGGATAAATTTGACCACTACCCTACTAAATTAGCCTCAAGACAACTATGGATGGGACATGTCAGTGGTAAAAGTGATTTAGAGTTACCTAAATCAGTGGAATCAAATGATAGATGTGAAGGTACTTCTTCTAGTAAGGTGTAAGACCTATATGTTTGATATTTCCACCTTTGGGGTGGCCTTTGTTTGATAGTTACTATTTGAATTTGCATTTCTACTAAAACTATTAGTTTTTGCTTTCTAGGCTACCTATTTGGAGCCATTTTTATATTGAACAATCGATTATTATATTAGGTGATGGGGGATGCCCCATAGCTGCTTTTCTCTATACTAAAAACTTTGTAATATTTTGGTATCTTTGATGCATATATTAGTAATCAATCTTTAATATAAAAAACACATTTAAATAATGATCTACCTGAGGTCTACCTTCTTGGATTTCATCACCAAGGGGGAAGCTAACTTGGTTTTATGGCTAAGTATAAACACATGGTTAATGGTATATATTGAAAAAACACCTGACACCTTGATCACTATGGTGTGTGAAGTGAGGGGGTAGGCCCCAATACCAAGCTAGTACTATTGCCAACACATATCCCTTTAAGCCTAAACATCTTGAAACCATCCATAAATTCATTTTTAGTTCCTTAATTTTAACCAACTTCCTATCACACTTAAATCATACTCTAATAATCTAACAACATTTAGGATGGACAATTAGTTAATATTTACTTTCCAAGTTAACTACTTACTCTTTTCTCAATTATATGTTATATTGTAAAAACTTGCATTGGCCAGCTTTGGTGCAAGGTTTTGTGCTATGTGATTTAATTGGATCATTCTCATTGACCCAATTGATTGTGTGTTTCCTTTCATTTCTTAAATTCAAAAGTACTTGAATTTTTTTTTCCTATTTTAATACACTGTCATTCTATTTGACAGAATATCTTACAAACTATCTATTTCCTCTACCTGCAGAACTGAGTCAACCCTATCGACATACTATTATTTTCAAATCGTCAGGATACCGTACTAGGTCAACCTTATCGACTCTGTATATTTTTTTCCTAAGTTAAAGAAATAGGTCAATCTTGTTGACTCTGTATCCCTATTTTCTTAGTTTTTAAACCCTATTTTTAGTATTAGGTTGACCCAATCAACTATGTACTCTTATATATCTCCTTCCCATTTCTTTAATTTTGCATCACTTTTGGCTTATCTAGTCCTTCTCCATCATCACAAAATTCCTATTTGAAGACAACATTGAGTTGAATTTAATAGATATGATGATTCTTACCAACCCTCATAGGGTATCCCATAAGTAGATTAGGGATCCTATCCTAGATGAGAGTAATGTTCATATATCCACTTGCATAATGAATTATGGGACCCCTCCTTATTCATCTTCACTTCATAATATTCTCTTCTCACTTGAAGATCAACTTGAATTAGAGTATACACCTGAAATGCTCTTCTTTATCTTTGAATTTACTCAACATCAAGGAAAGGACCCTTATACCATTTACCATCTCATGATTAGTGGTCAATTCAAAGAGCCTCATTCACATTCTCCCACATTCTCACATGGATTTGGGGATACTAAATTTTTTTCTTCTCAACCTCTTCCCTCTATTTTGACCCCTTTTCATACCATGTCTTCTTCTTCTTCTTCTTCTTTAACTTCTTCTACCTCCATGCCTAGTATCTCCACTAACATGGAAGTTTATACATCTAGTGGGTCTCTTCCAAGACCCACTCTCTTAATTTTTCCATTAGTACATAATTTTTTACCCATTGTAATCATGCTTATAGTGGTTCATCTTCTCATCCCTTCACTAGTCCATATTTTTCCACACAAGTAAATTTTTCTAATAGTGCCTCACATTCTAATAGCTCTTCTCAAGCTCCTACTAACATCCATAGTGGTACCCAAGCCACTAATTCAAAAAATTCCAATAATGAAACTCAAACCCATCAAATACTATTACAAACTCTTAATCAAATGAATGAATTTTAAGCTAATAATGTAAATCAAATGATTTAAATGCAAAACCACCTAATCCATCTTCAAACCCATCCTCAATAGATACCATGGGGCATGCATAATCAAAATCTTCCCACACCTCCTCTTCAAGATTCCCATGTTAATCTCATCCCTTAACTTCCTCTTATCAATAAGATAATAAAACATATTCAAAATGAGCCTCTTACCTCTCAAATTGCTAATGTTAATATAGGAGGTATCACCCCTACCATTTCTTATAATGGGTCAATTGATCCTCCTCTTCATCTCAAAACATTTGGAAATCTATATAAATATTGGGTCAAATTAAATACCTTTAGTGCTACCAAGTTATTAGCTAAAAATCTCACAAGTGATGTTTTAGATTGGTACAACCAACTTAAAAATCATTCTATTACTAGTTTGGAAGATTTAGTAAATGCTCTAGTCCAAGAGTTCCAAATTAGTGATCTTTATGAGAATACCTTGGCCCATTTTATCAATTGTAAGAAACTTGAAACTAAAACTATCCAAGATTTCATTAAAATATGGAAGACATTGTCCAAAAAATGTGAACATCACATGGCTGATGATAACCTTCTTCATCTCTTTACCAATGCTTTTTTCCCCAAGTTGCAATATCAGGTCTAAAATCTCTCTCCACATACCTTAGAGGAGGTTATTAACCAAGATGAATGTCAAGATTTCCTTATGCATCAATTTGAGCCATCCCAACCTTTTATGTGTACTCATATATTACTCAAAAAGAGGAATCATCATATTACCAATGATGATGTCATGGACTCTTATGACATTATTCACACTATTTAAGCTATTATTCCTAACCAATATTTGGAAAAGGCTTCCCCTTATAAAAAATTGACCAATACTCATTTATCTTCACCTAATAATATCAATGATGACAAACCTTTATCCTCATTAAAATTACTAAAATGTCTACCTAAGCCTCTACCATAAGAACTTGATCCCACTCATCCTATGAAATCTTGGTATGATCCCAATAATTTTTTTTTGTTTCATGCTAGTTGGGGTAATTCTCATGAGACCTATAGGTAGATTCATAATTTGGTTATGGATTTTCTTCTTGGTCCCAATTTTGACCATGATTCTATCATTTAGAAATGCTAACAAGCCTATGACATTGCCTTCAAATCCCATGAAACATATACTAAATTTTATGCTTTGAATCAAGCTAATGCTCATTAGACCATCTATAAATATCCTCTTCTAAATCACCAAGATAACCAAGACAATCCTACTCCTTCCACCAATAATGTTAATAGTATTATTGACCCAACTCCAGAAGAGAATGTGGTTAATATGACTAATGTGCAAAGGATGGTTACTTTTATTGATCTTCAACCTATCTACACACCTTCATTGTCCTACACATTTCATGTTATCCAAGATTATTTTCCAAATCACTTAAATGAGTTGCAAAAAGATGACCTTATAAATTTTGATGAACTAATTCTAACTCTTCCTTTGGGTAACAATTCCCATTCTATTTCTACCATTCCTTTATCTTATTTACCTAATACCAATGATACTCAAGCTTCTATCAAAACTTCTTCCATTACTTCTTAAAATCAACCTGCATCAACTACTTCATATTTTCAACATAATATATCAACTTGTCCTCTCACTAAACCTTCTACCTCTTATCAACATAAATTACAATGTACTTTGGTTCCTCCTTTCGAGGACCTTATTCAACACTATGCACCTCTTTATAACAATCTTCTTCTATGTTATGATGGGTGGGATCCTATCATAGAGCTCACTAATATCCTATCCTAAATCCCATTTCTCAAGATTATGAGGACTTCTTCACATCATCATAACCATTTTATGAAGCTTTTGTTTGAAATGACTCATCCTCCCCTAGAAAGATGTGAAGCAATCTTGTCTAGATTTGAAGATAACATCTTATAACAGTATGAAGAGATGTCCAACCATGTTGATGAAACAATAGACACTTCTCTTTCCCTTAAATTTCCTATCTCATCCATGATTCTTGATGAGATTCTACTCTATGAAAATGATCCTCCTCTATTCATTAGTGTCCAAATTGGTGATATCCAAGTCAAACATGCCTTGATTGATGAGGGTTACAACAGTTGTGTTACCTCTCTTAATTTTATCAAAACCCTTAGATATTTTAAATGCAATTTCAAATCCACACACAACATATTTCAAGGATATGATCAAAGGCAAATGCCTCTTTTATATTGTGTGTGGCTCCCCATTAACATTCCACCTATCACCATTCATATGAAGGTGATGATATTTAATTTTCCTCTATCTTACAACATTTTAATTGGTGGGCCATGGAATCATCATATGAGATTAGTTGCTCTTCCACTTGTTAGTATGTAAAATTTCCTCATAATGGAGCCAAGGGTAAAACCAATCCTTAAAATTTCAAACAATTTTAAGATAGGGGTGTTTTCAAGATTCCTACCTTGAACCATTGTCAAGTATTTCCTTTCACGAGTCTTAATGATTTAAATTTCCCATCAATTCCACTTGAGGTTACAACAGTCATCCTAAAATCATTGGGAATATTCCTCCTAATGTATTAGATTATTATGATGATGAGCTTGATGAGATCAATCTCAAGATTAAAACTTTTGATCTCTCACCTCATCTCATCTCTCAACTTCCTGCTCTTTACAACCTCATTCTCACAAACCACCTTATGAGGACATCCCCATTATCTTAACTAAGAATCAACATTCCTTTCATCACACCTTATCAGATGTCAATGTCATCCCTACTTTCATAATTGATATTCATACATGTGATTACAATGATGGTTATACCTTAGATAATTTAATCTTAGGAGGTCTTGTTCAAGCTGATGATGCTAAGATTATCCATTATCATTCCTCTTTGCTTCAATATTTTAGTGTATCTTCCCATATTCCATCATTTATCATTCTAAATTTTAGAATTTTTCCTATTTATCATAGGGTAGAGATGGTGAAAACACCTTTAGTTTCTAAATAACCTCATAGGAGCATGTTTATGGATCATGCTATAGCTAGTTCATCACTTTTCTAGGTACTATGACCACTATAGCTTGCTTATCCTTGAGATGCATGTAACTCTCCTTTAGCCTTATATAGAACCCACTCCTCCTTCAATAGATCCCAATTTAGATCCTATTACTACACCTACTTTAACTAAGTCTATTCTTACTTATGATCCCATCGCTCCTATTATCGAGCCTTACCCTATCTTTCCAATAACACCACCTTTTCTTGGTGAAGATTTTCTTCTTTTACCAAAGCTAGCTCTTTTTCCCACTAAATGTGCTGATGAGCCTTCCTAAGCTCCTTCCATGTCTGTTACACCTCTTCTTATGAGTATACCTACCAAGGATTCTTATAGGTGTATTTTTTACTTCTACAACACATATAACCATTCATCCACACATTATCATAAGCTATAAAAATATATTAACACTTTGTGTCCTTCTACCCCTCATTCCTTAGACAAGGCCATACCTCCCCCCAAGGTACTACCTGAGTATATTCTTAAGTATGGAGAGGTGTATTATCTTTGGTACCAATGTGGCATACATCACACTAATAATTGATTCATACTTTAGTATCATCTTAAAGATAATATTTAAACTATTGCCACACCTTCTACCATTCTTCCCATAAGTTATTCCCAAAACAAGGCTCCTCCTTCTTCCCCCATGGTTCCACCTTATATTGTTACATCTCCTCTTGTGGTCCCTTATTCACCTCCTATTCCTCCACCTATGAATCCCTCATCCATGGACCTTCCATCACATGTGGATTATTCTCCACTTGTGATTTCCCCAGCTGTGGATCCTTCCCCATCAGTGATCCCTTCATCTCCTATTAATCCACACCCATGTATTCTCTTGAGAATCCCTTTCATGATATCCCTAATCAAAATGATCCATAAAGCATTCTTACCTTTTATATTGAGGAGATAAGACATGAAGTATTTTACTAGTTTTCACTGAAGATAGATGAGACATTAGCTATAGTTCACATTCAACTTCATAGAGACTTATCAGATGTTCTGTATAATTTGTGTGGGTAAATCTATCAATAATTATGAGAACACACATGAATTTCTTAAATTTTCATTTAGATTAGACATTTTCTCAAATGTTATCTTTATCTATTTGTTATATCATTTGACATTGTGTCAAATTCTTATTTATCTTACATGGAAACTTTAATTTCACACTTTATATTGCTTCTAGTGTCATTTATGTTTGCTTATAGATGTCTTATTTATCATTGCTTTCTTTTTTTTCTTTCTTAAAACTCCCTTGTTTTATTTTCATGATTATTTTTTATCTTATCTCTATAAACATGGATAATTATTATTGTGACTTGGTTATACCAACCCTATTCCCTTTAGTCATTCCTTCTTTACCAAGTGATCAGTTAGTAAATAATTTATCTCATTATAATATCCTTTTACTGGTCCATTTTGGATCTATTTTATTTCCCCTTTATTCCCTTTTGTAAACTAAGCATATACATGGTTGAGACTTGAGATAACATGCTAGTTCATTGTTAACCCTAAGTATCCTAGTTAATCTTGTCTCTAGTTATTTAGCTTCCTTTAGCCTAAGCCTAAAGATAATTCATGTGTATCACTCTATCTCTCATGACTGGTCATTCCAAGTTCACATGGAGGAGGAATCTTAAAATCCATCAAAATATTTAAAAACCAAATCATTTAACAAAAGGAAATGATCCAAAAAGGTAAAACATTCAAAATTCTCAAAAGTCAAATCACACTAAAAGATGTGATTCAAAGCACATCTCCTTCTTCTATTCAAAGCTAAAATTCCAAATTTTGCCTCACAATAGAGCCAAGGTCTATTGGGGTGTGGTAGGCCAGTATATTAAAAAAGGAGAATAAAAAATCTTTTAGTGCTACCTACTTTCTCATGCAAGTATCTAATCTTCATAGTAGATCGATGGCTTTGTAAGGGGTCCTAAGGAATGGGGAACACATCATGAGAAGGTAGGTCCATTTTAATTTTATTATAGCAATATAACTTCATGAATTGATCTTAGTAGCACACTTATTTTCCTATATATCTTTGTGTCTATAATGAACTAGTTTCCTTTGTATATTTGATGGTCACTAGTCACATAGTGTCTTCTCATGTCCTTACTATGCCTCATGTCTCCTAAGGTCTTCTCATAATATTCATAAGTTATTATTTTTAAATTCCATTTTTTACTCCATACAACCTTAATATTTCCCCTTGATAAATACTGCTTTGTTTACTGATCACTCCCCTAGGGATTCCATTTTTGAGTTGTATTGTAAAACCATGGATAAGACCTCACTTTTCTAAAAAATTACCATAATTTCAACTTATTATTACCAACATCCTTTTTTACTATATTTTCACATTTTTTCCACTTCATTGGTGTTCCCTTTATGGGTTTTAGTATAAGAGCATGGATAGGACTTAACCTTCTTCACAATTTTTTTCAATAATCCAAGTCACAACAAAATTACATGTGTCAAATATGAGATAAGATGTGATTGATCATGTAGTTATAATTTCATTAACATGATTACCATCTTAATTTTGTATGTTTTAGGCTTAATTCATTACTCTTTCACTTTTATCTTCTTGTTTTTTGATTGCATGTAAGAATCCAACCATTTCTCGAGTTTTTCATACTTCCTAACTTTACTTCCTAACTTGAATTAGTGTGATTAATTTAAGACCAATTTTGAAAATTTTGTTTCTCTTTTATACTTCCCAACATGATTTAGTATGATTGATTAACATAATTGATTTGTTTTTATACCATTTTTATTTCACATACTTTCCATTTTATTACATTATTTTCATACTTCCCAATGTGATTTAGTGTGATTTTACTTGTTTTAATTTGGTGCCAATATTTTTCATAGTTTAAAAACACACTTTTTTCCCTCTTATTTACCACCCTCTTGGTTTCTTATACTTAGTAATTTTATTGTTATTACACATTTCCCAACATGAAATAGTGTGTAATACATTTGTTTTTGATTGATTATACTTAGCCAAGTCTTTTTCACCTATTTATTTTTAACCATGAATGTGTCTTACATAATGCTAGAAAAGAAACCTCAACTCATATATTTCCTATAACATATACAACAAAAGCTAAATACATGTGCTAGAAAGAAATATATTTATGCATCCACCACCACAACTATGATATAGACGCATAAGATCAACATCCAACTATTAAAATTATATATATATATATATATATATATATATATATATATATATATATATATATATATATATATATATATATATATATATATATATATATATATATATATATATCATTTTTTTTTGATACAAAGTACAAAAATATACATCACTTCAGCTCTAAGGCTGGGCTTTATCTTGTATATCTCATGGCCTAGCCACACAACCCATAGATGCCTCAGATGATTACTTCAAAATGGTATGCTATAAAGAGGTTGTCTGAGATCTCAAACTTGTCACCTACCCCTATAGGTTGGCCAACTAGGTTTGTACCTATGCCAACTAGGTCATAATAGCTATATGCATGTATATTTTCTAAGCCAAAGCCTACCAAGCCTATGCCTCTCCCTTGCCCACCCCTGTTAGTGTCTATTTATCATCCCTATGCACCCATACTCACCTCATAACCTCTCTTGCTAGTCTAAATGAACTCACTTGAGTTGGGGTAGATATTATCACATGATCATCCAGTGTAGTAAAGTCATATGGCATCAACACCTTGTCAAAGATAACATGGATTAATCCCTTCACTAGGGATCCCATTATGGTCTCCTCCTCTATAGGATCTAAAAAATTCAAACAAAATAGATATTATATCATAGATATATCTCTAAATTGATATATCTATAATCTATCTAAAAAAAACTTAAGTAAATTTTAAAACATTTATTACCTCTCTGAGTGTCACCTATCACTATCTCCCCATTTGGATGAATAACAAGCATAGTCTCTTCATTAGCTCATCCTCTGAGTACCTCATCTATAATATGATACCAAACCAATTCAAATCTTGGGGTCACCACCCATGCCCATCTCAAGTTATGCCTGAGTGGTACCTCTATAGACTAGCTTTGCCTTAGGCCACCTGATGGGTCATATGGGATGACTACCCTTTGTGCTCTCTCTTGCTATCTATGAATTTATCAATAGTGTGATTGAGGTGGTCATCACTCATTCTATTATGGTGTTGGATGTGGTACCTATGGCACTCGTATATCCACATCCATATCCTCTCTATTTATTGGTCTTTGTGCTTAACCTGTACATGGTCTCTCACATTATGGTTTGATCTCTAGCCAAGTAACTCATAGTCCCACTCCTCCTCTCCCCCTTGGATATCTCACATGTCTAGCCCAAACTATGGGCACCACTATTAGATCCACTAGATGAGGAAGTCTCAACTATCCTAGTACATGTGCTACTAGATTTGGCTCTATCCACCAAGTATAGTGGCTTATAATTTGTACCTATGCCAATACTAGTGCTACCATCCTCCAACTTGGCCATACTATCATGATGTTCTCATATGGATACCACATGATATCTTCTTTCATGGATATCTATAACACTAGAATATGGGGCACAACCTATGATACCTGATCCTATCACCACCTCTACACTCAAGGTAATTTATCATCAACCACATGGGGCAACCTAGCTAGTCGGTACATCAGGAACCTCCCATATATCCAAGAACTCAATAGAATTAATGGATTAATGGTCTTCTACCATCTAGACAACATTCCATACATATCATACATGAGTTGGACCTAGATGATAGATCTTAGATCATATAGTGCCCTTTGCTCTAAAATAGATTGGTATAAGGTTATCACATATAGCGGTACCTTCCCATCTGACTTATGACACAACACCCATACTATCACAAGTCCTATCACTGCCTTCTAGATATTTAGAATTTAATTTATATACACATAAAAGAGGCTAAATCTTAACTTGAGATATATCCTATCTAAGACCGACACCCATAACGTTAAGGCTCACCTCTTCTTCTGACCATTTGATACCCCCATGATCATGAGCATACCTCCTATCAAAAGTCTAAAGATAGCATAAACATCCTCTAGGGTGATACCTAACTTGATGGTATACCCATCCACCACCCATCTAAAAATGTTAGTCAATCATTCCCAGGCTCCTAAGAACATGACTACAAGATCAACACTCAATGGTACTTGACACATATCCATAATGCCTCTTAGACCTAGTGTAACTAACCTAGATTGGTCCTCCACTATTAATCACTCCAAAAGGTCTGAGAGTGATGCTCCATCCACTAATCACCATAATCTTAGATGCCCCTGCAACCATCAAATAATAAAAGATGTATTGGACCTCTATGTCACTTATAATTAAATACATTATTTTTAATTTTTTTAACAAAAACAAACCTAATTTTCCTTAATCTATCCATTTTTGATCAATTTGACCTATTTTTAGCTTATTTAGCCTTTTTAGTACTCAATCAAGCATTTTAGGCCTTTTTATTACTATTTTAGCCTATTTATTACATTTTTGTATTATTCTATTCACTTAATTAAACACTAAGATGACCAAATAGTCCTCATTTTAGCCATGTTGACTTCACAAACTAAGTATACCCTTTACTTTCCCTTCCTTAGTACTAAGCTAGTAGAGTGGAATAAACTAATAAGTTAGCATGAGGTACTAAGTTGATATCTTCCAAAAACAAACTAAGTCATCCTACATCTACTAAGTTGGTATGTAGACTTCAAATTTTTAGCCTACTAGGTTGACCTAGTTGGTCTAGACTACCAACTCCTTTCCCTACTTTTAATAAATACCTTCGGTAGTTATTACTCCAATTCCTTTTAACCCATTTCCCATTTTGGCCTATAGTGCCCTTAGTAATTATCTGGGGTTCATTCTAGTTTATAGAATTGATCTAATCTACAAATTTCTATAAAACACTTATTTTTAATAAAAAATTCAAAAATAAGTTTGAAATTCTCTGTTGCCTACCTGTGCTACACCCACTATGGCCGTTGGGAAACCCTCTCATCTTGGCTATCATCTCCTCACCATCTTCAATCTATTGACTTTTGTTTGGTCTTTTAGAGCTCTAATTTTCTCTCAAAACAAGTCAAACAATAATCAAATGACTTTCTTTTCAAACTATTTAAACTTACTTTTCACAATTCTTTACCTTACAAATATTTACCATCAAATTCCTTGGTTAGATCATATATTTATTTTTACTAACCTATTTTTTAAACTGTAAAAATTTATAGAATCATAATTTTGTAGAGAATACTTTCCACTACTATATTATTATATTCCATTTTTTTTTATTTTTGCTATTTTTGCACTAATATCTATAGGTTTGCCTAATGTTCTTCACATTGGATGCCTTCACTTTTCTTACAGTCTCCTTATTTATCTACAACATTAAGGTAAGTAAAGGTGTGCATTTTTCAATTTTGTCCTTTCATTTATCTTATTTTCTCCTTTTTGAATTTTACTTATCATCGATCTTATGTGTTATCATGTTCTATTCCCGAAGTACCATCTCGTGTTGCACTCACATGATATGTGATGAGATTCAAGTGGGGCATATATATACACATAATATTTACAAAATTTTATCAATTAATGATGCTCTTTATCTTATAAGAACTTTTTGTGTCTCAATCTCTCTAAGTGCATGCCTTAAGGGGTGCACCAGGAAAGGGATGGGTAGACCATTGGTGGTTTGCAAAATTGTTATCCCTTTTTCCACTTGTTATCTACACACTTATCTCTAAAAAACCATATCCATAAGTTTTTTCTTCTCTATTTCATACTCCTTAGTAATTTCTTCCCTTTTATCCCCCTTTTCCTAGCCTTAATCCCCTTTTGAATTTTTATTGTACTAGGTCGACTGGGTCTACCCTATACTATTTTGGGTAAAATTAATTTAGGATTAGGTCAGATCTTAGCCAACCTAGACCATGACCTCTTGAATTTTTATCCATAACTGTACTAGGTCGACTGGGTCAACCCTATTGGCCAAAAATTTTAGAGGGCTTAAGGTAAATCTGCCTATATATACAAGATCATTTTGCCATTATTTAGAGAAGAGAAGAAGTAATAGCTATTGTGTATCTACTTATCCACCATTATACTTAAATAACAAGCTTAAGGTTTCATACTTTATTTGGAGATACGTATCTTGTCTTATGGAGAAGTATTTTGGATTCATTGATAGCTTATGTATCCTAGAGCTGATTTATCCTTGTCATCCTTACAAACCACAACAACCTCTTGTGAAGCACTTTGGCTAAGGGAAAGATTGAGGCTCGGTGGGTTCATATTCAAAAGTAAGTATTATTAACTTTGTTCCTCCTTTATAAGAGTATATAGATATGCATTATATGTCTCTTTCATGCATTAGTATTCTGTATACATTGACACAAGTATATGTCTATTATGCATGTTTACTTTTATTTTTTATTACCCCCACTTTGTGCCACAAGATTTGGTGAGCACTAGATTATAATTTACTTGTTATTAGTTTAGTGAGTATGAAAACATAGGAGCTAGTTAGGGATATTGCATGATTGTGCTTGATTGGAGGCTTTGGAACCCTCCCTAGCATTGTTCATTATGGTAAGAGATCCTCTACTTGGGTTTATTAGATATCCATATTGGTCATGTTCCTAATTATCTAATGTATCCTCAATCAAAAGTGTAAGTATGATCTATCTTCTCTGTGTTAGGATTGATTTATAGACATGATTCATTTTTGATTGCATACACTTAGGTTTATGATTCTTATTACTAAAATTTTTATTTTATTTTTTCCTTTAGTATAATTAGGGTTAGATTTTTGGTTTTTATTGTTATCAAAAACATTATTTAATGTGAGAAGTACTTGAGTGGATTTATCTTTATAATAACAATTGGTCATAACTGACTCTTATTGAATCAAGAGAGTAGATAAGATAGTAAGGTCAAGGATATCTTGCTCGATTTGATATTTAGAATTCAAAATTGAAATGAAATTTCTAAACTTTTCATAAATATTTAATTTAATGATAAAATAAAGCAATTTATCTTTAATCAAATTACAGTTAAAACTAGCTAACTTAGCTTTTATATTCTTAATATTGGTAAGAAAATTCATAATCTTTTTAACACCTTTTATAGGTATAGTTAGAAATTCAAGGATTAAATTAATAAATTTTTAGAGATGAATGCCCTCATACATGGATTCAAGGAATTTCCAAATATTTCTAGGAGACTCTTGATTACCAATGTGGATAAGGAATTTATCTTTAACACTCTACAAGATAATGGGCATAACTTCTTGTGATTTTTGTTGAAATGCATTGGTAAGTTGAGGGGTCACATGTCATACAAAAAGAGATTTATAAATCCCAACAATAATATTACCCAACTTTCAGGCCATAAATTCAGCTTTAAAATGATTTTTTCATATATTATAGTTATTTTCATTAAGCATTTGTGTTTTATCTAAAATAAAATTTGACAAAGCCATAACTTCCCTTTAAATAGGATCGTAACCATATGCTTAAAAGGAATATTTTTTAGTGTTAATTTTAACTTTATTTGATTTTAAAACCAATTTAAAGTGAAAACACATAATAATTGTTCAAATTAATGCCAAATAAATTAAGGAATTTGTAAAATATTATAACAAAATAAGGTATCACAAGTGTTATAAAGAATATATTTATGTAATAATAATTTAAAAAATTAATATTTTAATGAGTTTTTAAAAATAAAATGAATAACACATGTAACTATAATTAATTTCATAATTTAGATCCTAAATAATACAAAAAATTGAAATAGAGTTGTACTAAACTAGGTGTCAAAAGAGTCACACTCAAAACAACCACACATACACTATTATTAAAAAAGTTGTAAAATTTAATAATAAGAGGTTTAAAAACACAAAATGGACCATGTAGATGTGTCTGAAAGGTGACAAAACCTAGGGATCAACTAGTTACATGACTATGTTTAACAAAATTTCACTAGGTTGAATGCCAAAATAAGTTTGACAAATCAACTAGGGTTTTGAATGCATGAGAAGTTTGCATGAAAACCAAAAAATAGAATTCAAATTAGACTATATTTGGCCAAATTCAAAAATAGAAAATTGATTTTGGTGGTTTTGAACACTAGACCTCCCAAACTACAAGATTTTAGAAAAATTATAACCACCAACCCTTCTACAAACATTCTTAAAAGTTTACATGCACTAATACATATTTGAACATTTTTTATCTGATTTTTATTAAAAAAAACAAAACAAAACAAATATATAAAAATATTGAATCGTGCATTTAAAAAAATTTAAATAAAATTTATTTTTTGGTTAAAAAACTCTTAAAAGAATTTAAAGGTTAGGGCCATTAGACTTTGCATGAACAATTTTTTTTTTAAATATTTATACAATTACCCAAGGAGATTTTTAAAAGCTCACAGTGCTCAAACCGTACCACCAAAAACCTTAAATTTTTTCTAGTACTCCTAAAATGCTAAAAATTAGCAAGTAGGATCTTCAAAATTCAATCTTTAGTGAAGAAATCATATATTTCACTCACCCTAGGACAACTATGGTGTCTCAGGTTGGTTTGGAAAATAAATGGAGCCACAAAGCTTCCAAAAGTCTATCAGATGTTTTTTTAGGGATAATAATTGACAAAACAAGATTCAAACACAAAAAATTACAAGAAGCTTATAGAATATTTATTTATGATATTTTGACTTGCCCAGGTTGTATATGGCCATTATGTGCATTAGAGCCACTCAGGAAAAATTACAAGGGCTAAAAGAAAGTTTCTCAGGCTCTGTTATTGCTTAGAATTGACAACAAATGTGGTGAAATCTTCTCAGACCCTGAGAGGAATTGAAAATAATTTTTTATAATTATTTTGACTTGCTTGGGCCATACCACTACACCATAGGAAGATTTTGATGCTTGAAACACATTTCATATTGCTTCAAAAGGGTATAGGATGAAGATCCAATAGAAATTTGAGATCAATTAGCCATTATGTGCATCTTCTAAGATCATGAATATTCTTTAAATAATAAAACTTTTGAATAAATTAAAATATCAATTATTTATATTTAACTTAATATAATATGCTTTCCAATAAAATAATCTACACTGGCTTTGATACCATAATAAAATAGACACACCAATGTGCAAGATATATAAAGTAATTGAATAGCAAAGCATAACACATTGACATAGATATTAGGTGGGAAAACCTCCAAAGGAGGTAAAAACCCCACCATTGTTGATATTCAATATATGAGAAGCAATATTAACCACTAATAAAAAATCTTCTGCCTTCTCACTTCTTCACTGGATGGCTTCACAAAGTTATTAATCACTCAATTAATTTCAAATGAATTGAGTCATTTGAACAATAAGGGTAAACCCTATTTTATAGTAAAACTTGAAGAGATGTGACTGTTGTAACCAATGGGTCTAACCATTATGAGAATATTTCAAAACACTGATAATAAATTAAATAATTATGTTTTATTTTTATGAATAAATAATAAATAATTATTTTTTTATTATTTATTTACATGAGGTTGTTAACCTATGTTAATAAATAATAACTCATTATTATTTAATTACCTAAAATGTACCAAGGGTCTTATAATTACACTGCTTAGGCATTAAATATTCTAACATATTTCAATTTTATTTTATTTATTAGATTATAATAAATTAGTTTTTATTTAGTACATAGATTCATATTCATAAAATTATAAAATAATTTATAAAAATATTCTTCCTCTCTCTTCTTTTACACATAAAAAAATAGTTTGTTTTCTTAAGTTATGTAGTTGCACACCATATATTTAAAGGATGGTATTATGGCATCAAAAATACGGTAGATTACTTGAATCCAAAAAGTAGGAAAAACCAAATAAAATAATTTATTTTCAATTTAAAAAAAAAATACATTTATCAAACAAGCACATACACACATAACTACATTCATAAAAGTTAGGAAAATTGAAAACTTGCATACTATACTAGTTCCTTTATTTTTCATGTTAAATAAACTCATATAAATCAATAAATTGATATTTATATAATTAAATTTAGTACATTATACTTTATAAACTCATCCCAACATCATCTTTCCCCTTGGATGACACTCCCTATGTGGTAATTTTTACATAGAGCAAGTATATTTCCTAGAGTTAGATTTCTCATTCCAGATAGTAATATTCTAAGTGATATCAACATTGATCATATTATGTAATTCTTTTTTTTTTCTCTCCTATCCCAATTTCAATCATTAACCAAATAAATTCTCTCAATGCGTAATACCATGTAGAGGCACAACCAATAATTAGACCTATCAATATGTGAGACCATTAGTATAATGATCTTAAAGTCTAGACCTTCACTCTTCCTTTTCTTCCTCCTCAAGACTAGCCTCATCATGTTTTCATTCACTTTGCATATGATATTTATTGGACATATTCATTTCAATAGAGTTAGTTAATTCCATAGATCCATCTAAAATAATTATACCCAATTCCTTATTCCTAAAATTGACCAACAACTCTGACTCCTTATCCTCACTTCATACTAAGGGTTCTTGAGATTTCATTTCTTCTCAATTTTTATCTCTCAACAAGCATTGTGATGTAGGAGAGATATTCTAGTATCACCATGAGCACCCTTTTCCTCCCATCATAAAACCCCATTCCTTTAACTCAACCTAACCCACCAAACCCATAGGCCTATTATCATATCACCTTTTCATCGATTGTATCAACCAAAAATCAAGAAGTTGAGTGCACAAGGTTGGCATGTCACTAATCATGTGTCAGTCACATTAAAAATAAATATAATTAAAATTATAAGTCATAAGTTTCAATATACAATTTCCTGTAAGATTCCAAAAGATAAGCCTCAATATTAAATCTAATGGGTAATCAATAAAAAAAATAAAATCAAATATAAACACCAATGATAGTAATAGAACAATCATTACATATTATGAATCCAAGGAAATTTCACTTCAATAATACATATCATTACATTAAAGATAAAAAATAATCTTTGCATAACAATTAAAATATAGCTTTAAGTGTATAGTGGTACCCAAAAAATACTTAAATCTTAAAGGTTGGCCCTTATGCATGTATTTAATGAGACATTTATCCCAAAATTTACTATCCTTTACACTGTTATGATCATATTTTGCATTCACATGCATATGTTATTAAAAAAATAAAACATACCCATATTTATTAGTGTTTATTGGTTTAGTAGGATCATTCATTTCTCTCATTATAATTTATTTCCTCTAAAATATATATTGATCCATGTTTATCTTGTTATATCAGTCATCTTAATAAAGATAAAATGGGTCATCTCCACAATTTTAAGTAACAAAGTTCTTAGAAGAATGAAAATCCTAATGTATTGAGGTTAGATCTATATAAGTATCATTTGATTTAAAAAAATTACTATTTAAAAACATTTGTTCATTATTATTATTTTAGGTTAAAAGAAACATATTAATACTCATGGGAATCATTATCCATGGTTTCTTCACATACTGAAACAAAACATTAGTCTTTGGGGCCAAAAAATTTAGATACAAAAATATCTTGTTCTTCATATATGCATAGGTCTTCCTCATCTTAAAATATATGTGTCATGTTCATCTATGTTGACGATGTCATCTTATATAAAAAGTAAATCTCCTTAAATAAGTCAACACTATCATACTCGAAGGGTCATTGAAAGATATATTGTAAAATTTATTCCTCAAGGGGACCCAAGGTTTCATCTCTTATGGATGAATGTTCAAGCAAATTCCATTACCATGATAAACCATCTATATCTTCTACCTCTATGATTTCATATATTTTTTATCTTCAATTATTTTTAGATTCATTTGGATATCAAGTCTCATTCCTTCTATAATAATTTCTTCATGAGAAGAGGCATGCTCTATATATGTTCTTTACAAGTGTACATCAACATATTCAAAATATTATTTTACATCATATTGGTAAAAGAATATCTATTTATTTCCCATTCATTCCCTTTAAGAGATGTATAATTTTCCACCATTTTATGAAATATAGACTAAGACACCATGGGGAATTGGAGTGAACCCAAATTATCACTAGTGAAGTAAATTTTTCTTACTTTTTGTTAATAGGGATGAGGGGAAGAATACAATATTTTGGGATGAGATTTTTATTACTTTCTTGATGAAACCCTAGGATATTTGGGGCAACGTGAAAAATTATTAAAACACTTTTGAGAATAAGATACCCCTAGGAATTTTGAATAATAAGCTACATTTTAAAGGTGATAAACTCTTTTGAAAACTTCCCTATGTTTAGGCACCTAAATTTGGTACTAAACACTTTAAAAACATGAAATTTGACATAGTTTGATTTCTTTAGACATAACACATATATTTTAATCTTGTAAACACACTTTCCCTCTCTCCATCTACCATATATTGTCTTGATCACCTCTTTTTTCCAAATATATCTATTTAGCATCAAATTAATCCATATAGGAACATTGTAAAATCCATACAAACCTTCTTCATATTTTAGATCATTGATTTAAACCCCCATGACACTATTGATAATGATTGGATAGTTATGGTTACCAAATGGATATACCACTACTAATAGTGTCTAGGTGCACTCAAAAGATATTTTTCAAAATGGAAGTATCCATTAGGTCATCTTATATATATTTCATGTGTTAGTCATAAAATGAAATAATTAATATCTAGTTATAAACCCAAATTATTCCTAATATTATAATCACTTTGACATCACCTTAAGAATCACTATAAAACATGATAAATAAATAATCACTCTATTGAGACATTATCAAAAAAAATACACATCTACAACCTCTAAAATGAGCAACCCATAGCCAATCATGAATACTCAAAAGTTAAAGTTGCATGGTTCCAAGTGTCAAGTATCATAACATTGCATTACATTCTAGATTGATTATGGTGTTGCACATTATTTACCCTAATTTAGATCAATGGTTTATATTAATATAATTAAGATATAAATTTGAAATGTAATTTAGATATAGATAAGGCATTGAAGCATAACTTTGAATGTAAAATGTTGAGATTGATTCCTCTGATTTTATAAGGGCATTAGCTAAATATATAAAGTACTAAAGAGATCATGACACTTAAATTTAATGGTTGGCTATCTAACCATGACTATAATATGGAAATGAAAATCAAGGATAAATACACCTATGTTTTTTTTAATTCCAAAATTTATGTGTTCTACGTTGGGTCTATTTCATAGAATCATGTCAATATAAATGATCGATACTAACTTGTTAGTCAGTATTGACTAGTGCACAAGTAGGGCATAGTGTAAGTATGGTCACATAATATTATTTTTTTCACTATTTATTTGTGATTCATAAATTTGATGATTCACACATATCCAAAAATAATCCTCCTTTGCCTTGAAACCATATATGTGTTTTTGAAGCCTAGAAACTTAAAAATATGGTAAAGTGTATGAGCAGAGCTAACCTTTATTATCCCAACCTTATTATTTGTCAATGCCTAATATTTAATACTCTAAGGATGGATATCAACCCACACTTAGTTCACCCACATAGTGTTATTGTGCAATTGTGTTCCTTTGTTATGTGTATGTGTATACACATAATGTTTTCAACTTTTATCAACTATTGATGTTTTACATCTTATAGGAACCCATCGTGACTCAATATCTCTGAGTTCATGCCTTAAGGGGTGCACCAAGAAAGGGTTGGGTAGAAATTTCATGATTTTTAGGATTATTTTTCCGTTTTGCCACATTATTACCAATCCAACTAGTTCCTAAAAGCTTTCCCTAAGCTGTTTCTCCTCCCTCACGTAGTCTTCTAGTCTTTTTCCTCTTTTCATCCTTAATTTCCTTGCTTGTAACCCTTTTGACCTATTCAACATACTAGGTAAACTTGGTCATCCTATTATAGTTTAAGGACCCTTTTCTCTCTTTTGGTTTTTTAGCCTTCTAGCCGACTTAACACAAACCTAGTGAGTTAGCCTGAAAATGTGCTAGGTCGATCGGGTCGACCTAACACAACTAACATATCCAAATAATTATAGGGTAAGTTCTGCTTATAAATATAAGATAATTTCAGTCATTATTAATATATGTAATCAATATTTATTATTAATTCACTCTTCTTCACAATCTGGTCTTCCACCATTCTACTTGAGGAAACTTAGTTTAGGTTTCTTATTTTGGAGAATCTAGTCTTATGGATAGGTCTTGGATGCTTTGGCCTAATAAAGTGATCTTTATAAACCACACCAAACTCTTACAAATCCCCATTGGCCAAGGGAGAGATTGAGTCTCAATGGGTTCACATTTAGGTAAGTATATTCTAACTTTATTATCCTCTCTTTTAGTAGATAGATATCAAATAAGTGTTGGATCGAATAATATTACTCTTTATATTATATGTATTAGGGTGTTACTCATACATAATTTATTTGAAGTTCCATATACATGTTTTGATTACTTTTATTTACTAACCCCTTACTTTATGCCACATGCTTTGGTGCACACTAGATTATATTTACTTTTCTTGTTATTAGAGTAGTGAGATATTAAATCATAGGACTCTTTTAGGATTGTTGTGTGATTGTGTTAGATTGTAGGCTTTGGAACCCTACCTAAAATGATGTGTTGTGATAAGTGATCCTCTAATCAATTCTAGTAGATCCTCACATTAGTTATGCTCTTGCTTAAAAATTATATGCCCCTAATCAGAAGTGTAGGTGTGCTCTATCCCATTCGATCCAAGATTGATTTATGGACATGATGTATTTTTGATTGCATATATTATGGTGAACCTGATGTGAATCAAACCATTACAATATTTCTTTCACTTATTTAATTTCTATTCATCATTATTTTTATCATATCTTTACTATGCTAGATTGACCCTGTTGACCTAGTTATTTATCTCTGTACGTAGGTTTGTAGGAACAAGCAACTAGATCAACTAGCTTAACCTGGTATAGGTTTCTAAATTTATAGACTTCTATTAAGATAACTAGATCAACCTGCTTGACCCAGTACATTTTTTTAGGTTTCCAAACTTCTAGTCCAACCTACTAGGTCAATCAAGTTGACTTAGTGCATTTTCAACACTTTTTTAGTAGGTTATTGTATAGCTTAATCGACCAACTTGACCTAATTTATAGATTACTTCCAGTTTTCTCCAAGGTCTCAGATCAACAATCTTCTCCTTTTTTTCTCTAAACCATTTAGGTCAGTTTCTAATCCCTCTATATCTTTCTTTTTTTGTACTTTCCTTTTACGTTTACAGTCTTCAAAACTACCTATAGATAGTCAACTAGGTCAACCCTATGGACCTAGTTATATGTTCTATGTTTTCTAAAATAATTAGGTTAATGTGACCGACCTAGTTCACTTTTAGACTTTACTTTCACAATACATGTTCTACCCTGTTGAGCCTAGTTTGTATGATTGCCATATAGTTTCTCAACTATACCTTATTTCAAAATTAGAATGAACCATATATGTTAATCACATCTTTCTTTTAAGTTATTTTCATGCTTAGAATAGTTCACATAGTCTAATTAGGGGATTTTTAATTAATCACTTAGTTTTACTATTTATATTCTTTTGCATACATGGACAAACCAAATAACATCAATAAGCATTTTAACATTTGACTACCCAATTCTACCTACTTGGATTTCATCACCATGGGGGAAGCTGACTTAATGCTCTAGTCAAGTATACAACATGGTTAATGATATATTTTGGCTAAGCACCTGTTACCCTTATTTATGTGGTGTGTGAAGTGAGGGGGTAGGCCCTAATACCAAGCTTGTATCATTACCACTATAGTCTCTTTCATCCTAAACTTACCTAAAACTATCCATAGATTACTATCTTGTACTTTGCTTATAGCTAATTTCCCTTTTACATTTAAAGTCATTCTTTATAATCCAATCAACATTCTAGGTTGACTAAGTATCTAGCTTTACTTTCAAGCTATTTTGCTTGCTCTTCGATCAATTGTGTGTGCAAAATCTTGCATTAGCCAGTGTTAGTGAAATATTTTTCTTTGTGTGAATCAATTGGATTGGCCAATGTCAATTCAATTAATTGTGTGTTTCCTTTCTACACTTATTTTCTTAGATTAGCTGTAAATTGTCTTGTTTCATTTCCATGCTTGTTATCAATATTTTCCTCTTCCATGTTCACTATACTAGGTAAACCTAGTTGACCCTGTACTTTTTGTGGATTTTATGTATTACACTTGGATCAACTTGGTTGATCCTGTACAGTCTGTAGGTCCTATTTCCTTCACTAGGTCAATTTGATCGACCTAGTACTATTTCCTACTTTTCCTATTTTTCAATCTAGTTTCCCATTTCTCCAATTTTACATCTTGTTCATATGTCTTTAGTTAGAATGAGGTATCCTATCATAATATTTTTGGAAAACCTAAATCCATTTAGATATTATATGGGATGTTCATTCTTTCCTCTCTTTTCATCCCAAAAGAACCATCACTCTTAGGTTACCTCTTCTCCTCCTTCATCTATGAACTATAACATGGTGAAAATAACACGTCAAGATGAATTTGATGGATCTAATCCTTTTAATACTTATCAAGACACTTCTAAAAATATCCAAACCAATGTGGGAGTGATTAATACAAATATATTTAAAAATCCCACTAATAACCCTTCTTCTAATAGTCCTCTCCCTAACACTAATTTGAGGAGTGCTCTAACCAAAACTAACTCACCTCTTGATACAACCCAACTCTTAGCTCAAGTTACTCAACAAATGAACATCATGAAAAACTCTAATTTCAACTAAATGATGCAACTTCAACAACATTTAATCAATGTGACTAATCAACCTCCAACTATTCATCCTCAAGCTAATTATATTCCTCCACCTCTTAGGGATGCCTAAGATAATGTTATTCCTCAACCCATAATTAATAACAAGATGCTTCAAACCATTCAAAATGAGCCTTTATCTCCCTTCATTGTATCCATTGATATTGGTAACATAACTCTAACTATCAAATATAATGGGACTAAAAACCCTGCTTCATTCCTTAAAGCCTTTGGTAACTTTTACAAAGAATGGATCCAAACTAATACCTTTACCACAACTAAATTAATAGTCAAAAATTTCACTGGTGATGTATTATAATGGTATAATCAAATTCATCAACATTATATTTGGAAACTTGAATATTTAGTCAATCCTTTGGTTAAAGAGTTTCAACATAATGATCTTCCTGAAAATTGTCTTAGTCACTTCATAAATGCTAAACAATATCCTAATGATTTAGCTCATGAATTTATAAATATATGGAAATATTTAGCTAATAAATCCAATCATAATATGATTGATGATAGTTTATTCAAAATATTTATTACCACTTTGACTCCCATTCTTCAATACAAGGTTCAAACTTTTGCTCCTCAAACTCTTAATGAAGCTCTTGACCAAGCTAAGTGCCAAGACTTTCTTATGAAGAAATTAAAAGCCAATCATAAAATTATTAAAGTATATTTTCAAAAATCTAATGATATCATTATAAATTATCCCAAACCAAAGTTGGAGTTGCCAAATCTGATGTTCCTTTACCATCTCACACAACTTTTTCAGTTTAACAAATGAAACAATTTTTAAGTCCCTCAAAACCTTTCATTTATCCTAATTCCCTTCCTAAGTGGTATGATCCCAATATATTTATTGATTCCATGATAACATTAGGAATTCTCATGAATATTTTAGAGGGATCACTAAGTGTGTCATTTATTATATGTTTGGTGATTCATTTAACCATGAGGTTATGACCAAACTTCATTGTCAGGAGTATGCTGCGACATCTCAAAAATGACAAACCTTTAAAGCTTATAATTCTAATAATAAAAAATATTCTTCAAATAATAATAAATTAAATGTCAAGGATGTTTGTGCCATCAATGCCAATGATGAACTATATTATAACAATTCTCAATATGTCAACACTGCTAAGGTAAATTATCATCATAAACTAGCTCACAAAAATCCTATTTCCAAGCCTAAGAAACGATCTTTAGAAGAAAAATTGCTTAAATATACCACTACCACTCATGATGATTTAGAATCACCTGAGGAACAACTTCCCCCTTTTAATCCTCCTACCATATCTATACCTCCTAAATCTAATTTGCCTTCTAAACCTCATGCTGGTTCTTCTAAATCACATTGGAATTTTCTTGAAGAACTCAACTCTATTCCTTGTAAGATTTCTCTGATGGATTTGGTTGGAACTTCCCCCTATCATCATAAATTTATTATGCAACAACTTCAATAAAATGAAGATCCATCTTCCATATATGAAGAACCACCTTCTATCAATTCTCAACCAACTAATGTCAATATCATTGAGACTATGTGTCCTTCTTCCAAACCTTCTATTGAATTTATTGAAGAGAACATGATCAATGATGAAATTAATTTTTGTGTCAATGATCTACCTCTCTTTATCAAAGTAGCCATTAATACCACCCTTATCCAAAAAGTTCTAGTTGAAGAAGGTTTTGGTATTAATGTCACATCCTTATGGCTCATTCAACAACTTGATTATAACAATTATCATCTTAAAAAAACCCTTATTACTTGTCATGGCTTTGATAAGACTAATCAAAATCCACTTGGTTGTATTTGGCTTCTATTGACCATTGGACCTAAGATTGTTAGAACCAAGCTTATGGTACTTTATCTTCTTTTATATTATAACATTCTTATTGGTCATCTATGGACTCATTAGATGAGGGCCATCACCTCTTTTGGTAGTCAGTGTATTAAATTATTACATATTGGAAAACATTACAAACATGAAGCTAATCCCAACCCATAGAGCATCCAACTTCCCAATCCTAAGCTTCAATATCAAATTCTTATAATTTATAAAATCAATAGTGTTCCTTTACTTGAGTTCATCAACATGAATCCTAATCTTCATGTTACTCTTATATATTATAATGATGATGAGCCCAATTAATTGAAACACACTTGTAATACTAAGAAGTTACCTCCATATATTTTGGATTGGCTTCCTCCTTCTCTCTTACCTAGAGATCATACTATTCCTATCATAGATGAGATTACCAATTTTCCCCTCCATGCAATGCTCAAGAGCCATATTTACCTGAAGATGCCTTCACTTGTAATGATTTTGAAGTGGATAAATTATTCTAGGATCCTCTCACCATGTCCCCTCGTACATTTAGAAACATTATGATTTCACCTTCTAAAACTCCCCCTGATTCTCAAGCATGTAAAATTTCTCCAACATATGATGACAATTATATCAATCCCAAACTCACTCTCAAGACTTAGATGTCTAGCACTATCAAAATATTTTATCCCAAATTCATGCATTCAATTAGGATGTATATACCATATCTACACATCATGGCTTAGATCCTTGAGGGTCATGTACCTCCCACCAATTCTCCACTTATCAATACTCCTTAGGTGGTAGATCAAATTACACCTTATAAACCTATGGAAGCTCATAAATATTATCTACCTCCTTTAGATCCTATCATTTATTTAGATTCTTCTCCCATCATTGAATATATCAATACTTCCATCTCTTCAGATCTATCCTCTTCATCTACTTCCAAAATTACACTAGTTTCCAAGGCAACTGATGCCCTTTAGATTCATTCTAAATATGGTAGCCATGGACATCAAACTCTAGACCTTGAAGTAGATTTTAAATATTATGGTCCCCTTCCTACCTTTCCTAGTGACTAAGCTATTCTTGAGTTACTTCATGCCTAGCAACCTCAACTTCCTCAGTAGCATCATAAAATTGGAAAATATCAAGAATAAAAATCCTTGATTTAACAACTTTGTCATTAGCATTGATCCTAAAACAAATCTAATTTCAACCTTAACCAATGCAAATTATCATTTTTAATATGGAAATTCCATTATTATTGAAGAAAAAACTCATATCAAATATGGTGCCCATCTTCTCCTTAACCAATCATGGTTTTTCAATAACTCTCACCATCTGAACATGACAACTTTAGGTTATTCTTTGATAAATATCAAGAGGAATTCACTTGGTCCTACCAAGACATGCTTGACATTGATCCTAGTATTGTGGTTCATAACATTATCACTTATCCTAATGCTAAGCTAGTGTATCAAAAGTAATGAAAATTCCCACTTGAAGTCACTAATCTATGTCATAAGGAAATCATTAAACTACTCGATGCTAAATTCATTAAACCAGTGGATTATTATGAATGGGTTTCTAACATTGTTCCCATTTGGAAGTAGGTCACTATAGTCATTTACATTTGTATTAATTTACAAAACCTTAATCTTTCTTATCCTAAGGACAACTTCCCCTTTAAATATATGCCATCGTCAATTCCATGACTAGTTATGAAATGTTGTCTCTTATGGATGGCTTCTTGAGATACAATTAGATTCACATCATTCCCAAGGACAAACATAAGATTATTTTCACCACAAAATGGGGCACCTATTATTACATCAAAATGCCTTTTGGACTTAAAAATTATAGAGCTACCTACCAACAAACTATGACTCACATCTTTCATGATCTCATCCAAAAAATTATTGAAATTTACATGGATGATCTAATTACTAAATCCAAACATCATAAGAACCATCTTTCTAATCTTTCTATCATCTTTGACCATCTCCTTAAATACAATGCTAGACTTAATCCTTTCAAATGTGTTTTTGGAGTCACATCTGGTAAAGTGTTAGGATTCTTAGTCTCTCTTCATGGCATCAATGTTGACCCAACCAAAATTAGTGCTATTATTAACATGCCCATTCCTCAATCTATTCTTGATATTCAAAATTATTTAGGTAAAATTGGGGTAATTATATGATTTGTATTTGAAATGGCTTATCATATTCACTCTGTTAATTCTCTTCTCAATAAAGTTATAACTTCAAAATGGAAGGATCCATGTCAGAAAGCCTTTGATAATATGAAAGAGTCATTACTTCATCCACCTACACTTCGCCTACCTTCCAATGATAAACCATTAATTATCTATACTTTTTCCACACCTATTTTAGTTGGGGAAATGCTTACCCAACAAGATGATATAAGAAGAAAGTACACTATTTACTACATTAACTAAGGACTCATTGATTATGAGACATTTTATACCAAAGTTGAGCATGATTGCCTTGCTATCTATTTTGTGGCTGAAAATATTTGTCATTAAATGCTATACCAAACTACTCATGTCATCATTCATTCTGACCCCCTTCATTATTTCTTCTCTAAAGCCTTTCTTCTTGGAAATATAATTGGCAAATGGATGGTCTTCCTTATGAAATTCGATCTCTGCATCGTCACATAAAAATCTGCTAAAGGGCAAGTCATAGCTAACCAACTTGTTTTAGCTCCCATTCTGGCCACTTCTTCACTTCAAGTGATATTATTGATGATAATATCCTTTACATTGAAGGTCTTAATCAAGATATATCCCTTAAAGACTATTTTCATATACTTAATACTGATCTTGAAGCCAATAATATTGAATAATCTTCGCCTCCCTTCGGTACTACTAAACCAAAGGTAGCTATCAAGGAGCTCCCTAAAATTAATGTTGACTTACATGAGGATACTTAAAAACTCCACTTTGACGGTGATAAATGCCTTAAAGGAGCTAGGGTAGGTTGCATTCTCACTAGTCCTCTTAGTAAAATCATTCCTTTAACTTTTCACTTTACCTTTGATGTCACCAATAATATGGTCAAGTATGAAGCTCTTATCTTAGGCATGAGAGCTGCTCTTGATTTATATATCTAGTATCTTCATTCTTTAGGAGATTATCAACTTATTTTCCATCAAGTTAATAGTAATTATGAATTTAAAATTGATAACATCATTACCCATCATCAAATTGCAACCACTCTTACTAAGGACTTTATCTCTTTTACTATCAAGCCTATTCTTCGAGACAAAAATTCTATTGTTGATTCTCTTGTCTCCTCAGCTTCTCTCTTTCATCCTCATCAAGTTATTTCTAATCCTTACTTAATTATTCAAATAAAAAAATCTTCATCATCTACCCAACCACCTAATTCACTTATCTATCACATCGAGGATATGACCATTAGACAAAACCCATGGTACCAAGATATCATTCAAATCTTAAAACATCAAAATTATCTTCCTGATCTAGATTCTTGTGAAAAGATACACATTCATAAGCATGCTTTCAAGTTTGTATTTTGACATAACATCCTTTACTATCGTAACACCAATGGTACCTTGCTCTATTGTGTTATGCAAGATGAGGTCTTACCTCTTCTTGAGCAAGTACATGAGAGCATTTATAGTGGTCACTAAAGTAGACATGATACAACATATAAATGCCTATGTATGGGTTCATTTTGGCCTACTCTTGAAAATGATGCAATTGAATATGATAAAAAGTGTACTCTTTGTTAGATTCATAATGACCTTATCCATTCACCTCCTGATGAGCTTCAAACTATTAAATCTCTTTAGACATTTTCCACATGGGGATTTGATCTCATTGGTAAACTTCCTTGCTCCCAAGATCGGCATGTTTTATCATCACTATTATCAAGTACTTTACCAAGTGGGTAGAAGCCATACCCCTTATTAATGTTACCAATCCTACCATATCCAAGTTCATTCTTAACCAAGTTATTTTCTACTTTGGCATTCCTCATACTAGCATTTCAAACAATGGTGGTAATTTCAAAAATAAACATGTTAAACAACTTTGTACCAAATTCAAGATCAATCATAAGTTTTCCATGCCTTATCATCTATAATGTAATGGCCAAGCTGAGTCCACCAATAAAATTCTCAACAAAATTCTTCAAAATATAATTCATGAAACCTACATGGATTGGCATATTCATCTTTACCCTACACTTTAGGCCTATCAAACTATCATACGTATGACCATTGTGGCAACTCCATTTTTACTAGTCTATGGTTCCAAGTTAGTTCTTCCTCTCAAAGTTGAGCTTCCCTCTCTATGTATATCTCTTCATGGAATTATTCCTGATGAAGAATTATGTGAAGCTCACCTTCATTCCCTTGATATTATTGATGAATGTCATCCTTCTGCATTACAACATAACCACCAATACAAGGCTTGCATCACCAGACAACATAAAAAATGTGTTAAAGTCTACACTTTTAATGTTGGTTGTCTTGTCCTTAAACTAAACTACACACATGACAAAGAAGGTAAATATGAATAAAATTGGTGGGGCCCATATTTAGTTAAATAAATTATTGGTCCAACAACTTACCATTTTCAAAATAATGAAGGCCATGTTTTCAAAGAGCCCACCAACACTCAATTCCTTAAAAATTACTCTGCCTAAACATTTCTCTCTTGTCATGTTTTCTATCTATATCTTTCTAACATATTTTTGTAGGTAACTTAAGCATGGGTCTCTTCCTCTAAAATAGTGCCCTCTTTTCATAAACCTTTAGTCCTCCCTTTTGGTATTTTGGTTTCCTTATGTACCATAGTGTTCCTTATCTTCTTACATTTTATCTGGTTTTTTCTACCTCTTAGGTCTTTTTTTTATGAGTTGCTTTGTAAGACCATGGATAGGACCCAACATCCCTCACAAAATCATCATATTTTAATCATAATTTCTCTTTTTTCCTCTTTCCAATGCTATTTTGGCATCTTTTGGGTATTTATTTTGTGAGTTAATTTATCAAAAGGCTCCCTCACTTTGATTTTATATTGCTTATCAACACTCTCGTGGGTTTCTCTTTTATGAGTTTCTTTGTAAGACTATGGATATGACCCATTCCTCCTCATAAAATTAACATTATTTTTGTGTTATTGATCCTTGTTCTCAACTTTAGTTTTTTCTTCTTTTGTTAGATGGAGTTTGCAAACAATCTATGTTAACATGTTTTCCTCCATTTCCCTCTTTCTTATGATAAGGAATCACATTTTACTATCATTGTATCCCTTATTTTTTTCCTTTGTCACATTTTTTGTAATTTGAAGAAATTAAAATTATTTCACGTGTCATTCCTCTTTATTTCCCCTTTCTTTCATCTCTGCATTAGATAAAACAAGGTCAAAGTCAAGATAACACTTTTATTTTACCTAGATTTACAAGACTCTTAGACCCCATGATCTTTAAAGTTTCTCTTTCTTAGCAACCTTGTCCCAAGTATTCAAATGAAAGTCATATTTAGTACCCATGTTTGGTTTTCCAAATTTGTATCGAGGAGGAATAGATAAATCCATCAAGAAAGTTAAGATCCAAATAATTTGAATCAAAAGGCAATGATATTTAAAAGGCAAAATATAAATCTCAAAAGTCAAATTCACACCAAAAGACATGATTACAAGCTCATATTCTATCTCTAATCAAAGCTCAAACTCTATAGTCAAATTCACATAGAGCTAAAGTAATTTGGGGTATAGTAGGTCAGTAAATTAGAATAGGGGATTTCAAAAAACTTTATGGTGCTACCTACTTTCTCACACAAGTACCCAATCTTTATAGTAGACTGACAAATCTATAAAGGTTCCTAAAGAATAGGTAACACATTGTGGGGAGGCAGGTCCATTTTACTTTTCATGCATATCGCCTTCATGGGATGATCTATATACTCCATTTATTTACCCAAGACTTGTGTCACTAAGAGAAGTTATTCATAATTCTTAAGGTTGAAAGTCCTCTTATTTTGACAAACCTAATTTAAGTGTCTTGACTTCGATAAAGAGTTTCCTCTACCTTGATTTTTCCTTTATTCTCCCCTCCACCCATTTCATCTTCCCCCCTTGATAGATGAATTGTGATTTAAAATTTATTTTCCCTCTTCTTTAATTCCTTCTTCTCCATCTCTTAAAAACATGCTAGCACTACTTTGTTTCAATTTTATCTATCTTTGGAGTGAAATAACGTGTTTGAGAAACTATGGATTCTTCTTTCTTTACAACATCATTTCACATTTACTAAAATTACTTTACTTTCATTTTACCATTTATCATGATTTTGTTGTCTGGATATTATGGAAACCTAAGTTTGTACCATTTTTCCATTATTGAGTGTGGTTGACTTGTTACTTCTCACTCACCAATGTTGTTTTCCTTTTTATGCATTCTTTTTCCATTGATTATTCAGATGTGGATTATTACTGCTCACTCATCAATGTTGTTTTACCATTTTGTCTTTGTAGTTAGTCTTTTTACCATTTATTTCATTTTTATTTTATCACCTTGTTTTACATGTATCCTTGGTTTGATTTGGTGAGTTTGCCTTTCTTACTTAAGGATAACTCATTTGAGTTTTTAAATCTTTAGTAGACTTGGCTTTTTGATTACCTGATTTACTCTTGTTGTTTGACTTGGTCATTTATCTAACATAGCGCCTGTCACCCTAGCTTACCAAATTTCCCAAGTATGACCCATTCTCATAACACTAGCTATCTTGTATTTTCTTGCATTTGTTTAGTTTTGATCTTTAATTTTGTATTCTTGGGTTCATCAAAAGTAGTATCTATGCCCTACATAATCAAAACTAACAATATAGTAGACAAACATCCCATAATAAAGGTAATTCAAGTTACACATTGCATTTACTTTCTTGTTATTTACTTTTCAGTCATATACTTTTTTAGATTAGTTTCTTTTTTAGTCATTTACTTTTAGTTATTTTTTATTTAAAATACTATACATTTTTTTAGCATCAACATTGTGTGTGTCCTTTTGTTATTTCTCGAAGCACCATCCCATGTTGCACCTTAGTGACACATAATGAGCTTTGAGTGGGGCATATGTATACACATAATATTTTCAACTTTTATCAAATAATGATGCTTTACATCTTGCAGGAACTTGTTAAGACTCAATTTCTCTAAGTGCATGCCTTAAGGTGTGCATGGAGAAAGGGGTGGGTATACAATTGGTGCTTCATAGGATTATTGTCCCTTTTTGACACATTATTACCAATCCAACTAGTTCTTAAAACCTTTCCCTATGTTTTTTCTCATTTCTTACATAGTCTTCTAGTCTTTTTCCTCTTTTCATCCTTCATTTCTTTGCTTGGCACCTTTTTGAGCTATTCAACATACTAGGTCAAACTGGTTAACCTAGTATAGTTTAGGGATCCTTTTTTCTCTTTTGGTTTGTTAGCCTTTTAGCTGACCTAACACATACCTAGTGAGTTAGCTCACAAATGTGCTAGGTAGACTGAGTTAACCTAACATAGCTGACATATCCAAATGATTTTAGGGTAAGTTTCACCTATAAATACAAGTTCACTTTAGTCATTATTAAGATATGTAATTAAGAGTTATTATTCACTCACACTTCTTCATAATATACTCTTTCACCATTCTACTTGAGGAGACTTAGTTTAAGTTTCTTATTTTAGAGAATATAGTCTTGTGGATAAGTCTTGGATGCTTTGGCCTAAAAACATGATCCTTACAAACCAAAAAAACCTCTTGAAAATCCCATTTGATAAGGGAGAGATTGAGTCTTGATGGGTACACATTTAAGTAAGTATATTCTAACTTTGTTCTCCTCTCTTTTAGTAGATAGAATTAGCATAAATGTTCGCTTGAATAATATCACTCTTCATATTCTATGCATTAAAGTGTTACTCATACTTACTTTATTTTAATTTCCCTATACATGTTTTGATTGTTTTACTTTAATAACCTCTTAATTTGTGCCACAAGCTTTGGTGCACACTATATTAGATATACTTTTATTATTATTAGATTAGTGAAATATTAAATCATAAGACTCTTTTAGGATTATTGTGCAATTATGTTAGACTGTAGGCTTTGGAACCCTACCTCACATGGTGTGTTGTGATAAGTGATCCCATAATCAAGTCTAGTAGATACTCACATTGGTCATGCTCTTGATTAAAAATTTTATGCCCCCAATAAGAAGTGTAGGTGTGCTATATCCCATCTGATCTAGGATTGATTTATGGACATGATGCATTTTTGATTGCATGTGGTATGCATTTAATGATTGACCTTGACACTTGAAAATGTTTGATTTGAATTAATTTTTGATTTCTTTAAATTTTGATTGTGAATGATCCTAGTAATAGGTTTAAAAATTAGGGAAAATATAATAAATTTGTAAAGTGTGCAATACTGTCTAGATGCATATCAGATAAATTCTAAGTCTATTTTAAATGATACCTTTATTTACTTATATATGAATACAATTTAATAATTCCTCATTCCATCAACATGTTATGATTATGGGTGACCCTAAGGATTGGTTTTATTTTATAAAATATCCATTATTGGGAATGGGTAAGTTTTAACTAAGCTAGTTAATATTGACTAGATGTACCAACTAGTTTTACGAAACTAACTTATGAACAGGTGGGCTAAACTGAGAGTCTAGATTTGTATGTGCAAGATATTTAGTATGATTGAAATATATATTGAGATTATTTTAGGTGTATATTAATAGAAAAAAACTATTTAATCATAATATAGCATGAAATTGGGATAGGATGGGAAATTAGGACCTAGTTTAAGTGCTTAATTCATGCATCGTAAATGCGTGTCAAGATTTTCATATCCAAGTACCAAAGACCATATTTTGGCTTCTAAAAATTCCCCCATTTTATTATAGTAATAGAATACAACACACTATAAATTTTAATATCTAAAATTTCCCCCATTTTATGCAAGAATAAAAGGATAAAATATACTTGATTGTATACAACACACTTTACCTTTTGGGAGATGGCTCCAATTGTAAAAATTTTCTCCTTGAAAACCTATAATGAGAATTAAGTATTCAATGTCCATATCTGAAATATGAAATATGAAAGTTGAAAATTGAAATAAAAAGTCTTATAATACACTACTGTGTTGGTAAAAATCATGTTCTCATTTTAAATTGTTAGATATCATGCTTCCATTTTGAATCATTGGATATTTGGTGTGATTATCCACAAAAATTGTGTAATTATATAATATGCTAAGTTGGGAAGGAAAAATTACCCAACCATTATGAATGTGGAGGAAAATAGACAATGTACTAACCCAAAAAAATATGTAAGAAGAAGAGAAAGAGAACCATGTAGCTAGGTTAAACTTGAATAAATCAATACACAAGTAAATGAGAAAAATTATTATTAAGGGTTCACTAAAAATGAATAAACTACGCAATATGGCTTAGAGATTCAATTTTAATGTTTCACTCTAATTCAATCAAGTTCAATCCATATAAAAATAACAATGTATGATTTCAAGGGAATTAATAATTTTCATGCCCCTAACATGTATGTAGGTTTGATTATGTAGTTTTTATCAATGTAGAAGATAATGCATGATTGAAATATAATGTACCATTTATATGTGCCAATCATGAACATAGATCTCATAAGTGTGAATTAGAATGACAACCATTTTCCATCCAACTATAATTATGGTGTTATGTGCATGTGTGTGAACCAGTAACATGCCCTTGAATATATATATATATATATATATATATATATATATATATATTATGAATCTACATGATAAATTTTAGAACCTATATCTCAAATTATCTAAATGTGAAACTATGAAAACTTTTTCCTTTGGACTATTATGTACATGCCCATGCATATACACCCAAGTGTGTATGAATATATGTTTGAATGTCTATAAATTGAATGCATATACATGGAATATGCCCTTATAATTTATCTAAATGTTATAATATACATAATTTATCTAAATCATCTAATAATTTAATCACTTTGAATATTTGAAATATGTGAATCCTATACTCTATTTTTTTCTCATTAAGGATTATGTCTGAATGCAAGACCATTGTAATGCCCCAATTTTGAGATGGGGATGTATCTTGTAAGTAAATCATATAAAAATAATAATTAAGTGTATCATTTCATGTGTATATATATCATCATGTAATATCATTGGTCATGTAGAGAATATGCCATAATTACAATGTATTTATTGATCAAGGCATGCATGTAACATATGGAATGCAACGAATGTAATTTTCATGTCTTGATAAATATATTAATGAAATATGTATTAAAATAATCTATGAATAATATTGTGATCTAATATTTCATGATATAAATTATGATACCCATTAATGTCATCAAGATCAGTAAACATAATTGTTAGTGTCACGTGTTGGCCATACAAGGGACATAAAATATTGTAACAAACAAGCCCAAGGGCCACATGCAAGAGGACATAAAAATTTCAAAAACAAGAAACGTTAAATATTTCACATCAATAAATTTTAAGGGCCACACAAACATTAGTCTATCATGTAAAATAGTAACAACATTAATGTAGCATAGAATAAGGAACTAGTCTATACCATTTATATGTATCAATGCCACATTGCAGTATAATGGCATATCATGTATTTCTATGTAATAAATAAGTAACTAGAAAGGTGCGTGTAATAAATTAGGTGTCTTAACATGGTATGAAGGTAGTATAAATATATAATCTATAATAGTAAAACCTATAGACCAAGATGACCCTAGTATTGGTATGACCATTGGGTAGAGGCAAAACAACATCAATATGTCCATGTGTAACTTGCATGTTTTAAATAACACTCAGATAACATGAAATGCATGTGTGTATGTATAAAATATGAAATCTACCAAACATGTGATAAGTAACATATGTAAATAATGTATACTAGAAACCATGTCATGCCCAAGTCCTGATTTTGGATTTTTTCAATATATTTGAATGCTTTTGTTTTTTTGGAGTATTTGAAAACTAAAAGGTGAATCCAAGTATCAATGATTTTGAAAATAAAAGAATTTTAAGGATCCAAACAATCTAGAATATGTGTCAGGGCATAGTGTGCACTAAAATCTATAACATGGCCATTTAGATTATGTGTGAGCAAGCCATATGCTCCTATTTTAATCATGGTTCAAAATATGTGGGAGGTGGAGGGGTATGTGGAATAATAATTTTATATATTCTTTTCATAACATGTAAGTAAATATTCAACCATATATGCATCATGTTAAGAATAAATATATTTTTCTTGAGATGATCTTGTTCTATACATTGTGTTTCTATGTCACTTATGGAATTTATATGGATAAAATGTATTTGTTGTCTCAAAAATTAGGATGGCTATGAAAAGTGTTTTGGGTTGTTTCCATTAAGTATAAAAAGTAGTAACATGTGATTGTGACTTGAATTATCAAAAATTACTCTGAGTGAAAATATAATTTGTTTATGTACACTCAAGGGTTGCCATGAGAATTAAAAAATATAGAATCATTGTCTTTGGATTGTTATAATCAAGATAACCATGAGAATGTATAATTAAAATGAATACAAAATTAGGGAATATAAGAATGGTTGATTGAGGTGTATATACAAGGTATAATAATAACAAAAAAAAACCCTAATAATTATGAAACATTATGCATGATAATATGTGTAATTTATGACTAAATGATCTCATATGCATGTACTATGTCTAGTGGTAATAATGTCTCATTATATATGTAATATTTATTTGATGATATTATTTATTATTAACATGCCTGAGGTTCTCATAGATATATTTCCTATTCTTAGTGAGCATGATATGTTAATAATTTTGTGTGTGATCTAATTATGATATAAATTTTCGTGGTGTCCCAATTTGAATACTATTTTTACCAATAATATATTGTATTTTATGTCTCATTTTTTGAGCATTTATTGATTGAATGCCCCATAATCTAATGATAATCAAAATATTCATTTCCATCATGATTATTAGGTGTAGGTCTATTCAGATCAAGCTTATTTAGAGGTTGAATTGTGATAAGATTTCATTCTAGTAATTTATTTAATATCACATGAAGAGGTGATATTAATCATGAGAACTATAGCTTCGATGGAATTAACATGTTGGACTTACCTAGTATGTTGTGTTATAATTTATTTTTTGTTTATTTAATATGTGTTAATAAATGTAGTGATGGGATATTATATTTTAAAGTATAATTATATACTTGAAATTTATATATGTCCCCCATGTGTAAAATTAACACACATGTGTAATGTAGATGGTATTGCATTCATAATATGTATCCAAAGTTGGCCCAATAATAGGTTGTAATGTGTATCATGAAGTGTGACTTAAAATAATGTATGTACCTTCTTTGGTATAAATATCAAGTCCATTTAAACTATTCCAAGTGGTGTACATATTCCTTAATATAATTTATTAATGATGTGATCATATATACTTAGTTGTTTATCAATTCCTAATGCATGCAAAAATTATATGTTGAAAATGTTTTTAACTGATTTAATATCTATAATAACTAATTTGATGATTTTTCATGATATCATAACTTTAATAAATAGTTCATCATTTTATCACATTGTATACTCTATACATGTGTTATTTTTTAGTTCTCTTTTAATGGTCATACCCTGAATAGAATAATTTTGTAGAGTGTTGAACATATGTATGTCAGGAAAGTCTTTACAAACTTATTTAGTTGCCTATTTTGTATAACTAAGACATTGTCATTCTTTATTTTTATATTTTTGTATGGGGTCAACATGATTTTTTCATGTTTCCCCAATCCTTATATTTTGTATACCCACTTTAGTAAATATATAAATCCAAATACATATTGGGTCAAATTGGTTTGACAAGTAATTATATTACCAAGTGTTTGAATATTTGGTGTTACGTATTAAATATCATTTTTAAGAGATTATATATGTCCTTGAAAATTAATTTTAGATGTAGTACTATTAATATCATTGTTATCCTTGAAATATCCCTTACCTTTTGTAATACTAGCAAAATTAACCTAAATGGAGGGAAAATAACTAGCACCATATTGAGGAGAGGTGGGGAGAATATTAGAATAATCCATAATAGAATGGTTAGGGTTTTGAGGGTATTTACGAAAGTGAAGCATAAAAAACCACATAATAATAAAAATAAATATAACCCCTAAAATTAAATGGGACATTAATAAGAAAGAAACATGTTTGAAATATGAAACCCTAAGGGATAACCTATGGCTTTGCACTGTTAGATATGTGTATAGGTTCAACAATATGTTTTATCCTAATTTGGATTAATTTTTTAGATTAATATAATTAATATATAACTTCAAAACATAATTGATATCAATAGATATTGCATTGAATCATGCATTTGAATGTAAAAGATTTAGATTAATTTTTTTAATTTGACAAGGACATATGCTAAATATGGAAAATATTAAAGAGATAATGATACTTAGATTTTTTGGTTAATTTTCATTTATGAGTGTATTATGGAAGTGAAAATTAGGAATAAGCATGCACGTGGTTTTTTGGTTCTAGAATTGATCTATGCTCTCCATTGGATTGATTCAACAAAATTTGGTGAATATCATTGGTTGATATTGACTTTCATGTCATTATTTACTAGTGTGGAAGTAGGGCACATTGATTATACAATTGCATATGAATTTATTTTATTGATATGTATTTGATATCCCAAATCCTGATGGTACATGAAGATTCTTAAATCAACCTCCTTTATCTTGAAACTAGAGATGTGATTTTGAGAAACATAAACTTGAGAAAATGGGGGAAGTGTAATTGTCTAAGATGACCTCAAAAACCCTCACATAATGATTTACCATTGCCTATATATCCAATACTCTAAAAAGGGAAATAAATCCACACATATTTTTCTAACCTAGTGTGATTATGTAATTATGTTCCCTTTCTATGTGTATGCAACTAATGATTCATCTTGATCCTTGAAAATAATTTCTTAGACTTTACTATTGAGTGTTTCAAATTTGGATTTTGACTACTCCTAGTGATATTTCTCAAATTAGGAAGAATATGGTAGATTTTCTCAGTGTGAAATATTTTATAGATATACATTAGATAAATTAAAAGTCCTTTTTAAATGAGACCTTGATTTTTTAATATATGGATAAAACTGAATAATTAATCAAGAAAACAAAATGAAAAATGGTCTGAACCTAAATATGAATTTGATTTTATGAAATAGTCATTGATTAGAGTGGGTCAATTCTAACCACATATAGCCAAACCAACTTGTGTACACAAAGAGTGAGATATGAATCTAGATATGTCTATGCAATATATTTAGTAGGCTTACAATAGAAATTGAGATTACTTTAGGTTTAAATCTATAAAATGGTATAATTGACTCATAATTTAGAATTGAAAGTGTGAGAGTATGGTCAATTGGGGCAGTGGTTAAGGGTCCATGTCATGCAGGATAGATATACATCAATGTTATCATTATCAAGTACTGAAGAAAAAAATTAAAAAACACACACATGCGTGCACGTGCGCGCGCGCGCGCGCACACACACACACACACACACACACACACACACACACACACACACACACACACACACACACACACACACACACACACACACACACACATGCAAGTGAGATAAATAAGTGAAATTTGAGACTTATTTAGAGTATTTGAATGTAGGCAATGCCAAAAAATTTAGTGGGGAGTGGTTGGAGATGTCCAACCAAAAATACTAACCTATTTTTCAAGTGTCATATTATAGTCAAGATCTCAAATAAGGTTTATAATAAATGTGAATAAAAACTTATATCAACACACTGGACCAAAGGAAAACATGCAAACATGAATAATTTATAGGTAAGCACATGGGTCTCATAAGTTACAAACCTAAATAATACATAGGGACACTAATGACAACCACTAGATAGTGGTGGATACTTTAAGGTTTAGAGTCTTATGATATCATGTAGAGATGTTTTTTAGTATCTATTTTAAGTCTATGAGGCTTAAAATTTAGTTGCATAAAATTTTAAAGTATGGGGGCACCTTTTGTGGGTGATAAAATATAAAAATCATCTTATTACATTTCTTCCATCTTTATCTATCAATTCTAAATCAAAATAGTACAATATATAGATTATCCATTTAAATTAATAATAAAGAATTTATTCTCATATTTTACATAGTATCAATAGTTCATAGTTTATATTCTCATCTTTCTAATCAATTTCTCTCATCTTGAGGACACCCTAAGGACCCTCACAGGAGGACCCTAGTTTATGGGAAAATTGATAGTCTATTTTCATAAATGGAAGGCAGGACTCAACCTCAATAGTTTGGTTTTTGAGGATATCTAATTTTGGATTAGTTTGATAGAACTCCCTCTAGAATTATGGCCATCAAAATTTTAGGAATCTAGAACAACAAACATGCTCTGATACCACTTGTCAGGAATCTAGAACAACAAACATGTTCTGACACCACTCGTTAGGATCTTGCTCCTCAGATAGAGCACAGTATGATTACCAAATATAAGAAATTGAATATGCGGAAATAACCAGAAACACAAGTAACTAGAATTCACCAATAGCACAGAATATGAGAGACAATACACTATCTTGTATTAACACTATACAGAAAAGAATACATCAAAGAGCCGCCACACTCTTTCACCTTACAGAGATTCGCCACACCTCAAGTGTACAGTAATTCTTCTCACACACACTCTCCTACACAAAAAACGGTCCCAACAACCAACTCACACACAGAATTGGTGTTCACCTCACCAACCAGTCAGTAATAACCCTGCCGGTACACCAAGCACTCTATAGCACTTCAAGCTGATCTCTCATGAACCTGCAACCTGCAATTCAAAGACCAAACTTACATGTAGATCTCCAATGAGATTGCAACAACCTGCAACTCATAGATCTTACAACTAGAAGGAACTCTTCCTTTCTATCTCATGCCTTAAACAATACATGCCAATGGGTCTATAAATAGATCCCTAACTCAAACACTAACTTAGACTCTTAATTTAGACAATTATCCTCACAGCCCAAGACTCTGGCTGGTCTTGACATGCAAACTCATCGTTCACTTAACTAACTGTCCATGAAATGAACACTTCGGGAACACACAGGCGACCGACGTCGGTCCCTGCTGGTCTGGTTCTGCCGACGTCGGCCGACTTCCTGCCGTCGCCGGTGGCCTTCTACACTCGTCCCTGCCGACGTCGGTCCTGCTACCGACGCCGGTTCCTGTAGAACTCAGCAACCATCTATTCTTAGTTTGCAAAGGTTGAAGCTTTTAGCTCCACAACCTAACAATCTCCCACTTGGAGATAAACAGCTGCAACCTGTACCTGTACCTGTACACCGTCTAGTTTATTTCCTTGGCTTTGTATCCCTCCTCAAGATCACTCTTGAAGACCAACCACCACAAAATCTATGATGCAAAATCTGTCATCCAAATTACCTGCCACATCCGCATCTACAGCCATGTAGAAAAAGAACTTGACCCTGCATAGCATGTGCACCTGCTGCTGGTCCCACTGAACTGCCCTTCAGTATTACTCTCCCGGATTGACTCCAAACTTGTGACAACTCCCACTACTTGGGAAAACTCAGGTTTAGTACATACCATGCACTCAACCTCACTATGTGAATCAAGACACCTGTTCTAAGAACTGTCTTACCATCGGTGTGCTAACCGGCTTCACACAATCATCCTGAAACAAAGTCAACAAGACCTCCATGTCTCTAGAACACACTCATGCCAAAAAATCTTGCTCCTCCCAGATTCTCCATGACAAACACCTGAACTAGCTTTACCTTTAGTTCAGAAATACCTGTATATGTAACCCTGCAACAAGCACATCATACAGAAAATAGAATAGTGTAGCTAATACTATCCAACCTGGTAAAGAGAAACACAATGATCAAACCTCCATTGCCCTGCAGCTAATACAAGATCATATACCCTAATCTTCCATCTCACGTATCCATTTCCGCTCTTCTTCATCCTCAACATCCATTCGTCTCTCAGTGCTTACTTCCAGCTGGCAACACTACCCAAAACACCTGTTTGGTTCTCCTCCAAGGAATCACATCCTCATCCATGCCAAGCTCCCACTGTTTCCTGGATCTACCTGTTCTGCTTCTTCAATAACTTCCTGGTCCTATGCCATAAGTGAGCAACAAGTAGTGTAAAGAAGGGAAATGACAAATTTAAGAACTTACTTACACCTTCAGTCCTCCATATGGGCGCTTGAGACTCCATGACAACTAGCTGTCCACCCAAAATTCATCTCAGTAACTGATGCCGGTCACATCTCAGTCTACAGACGACCGATGTCAGTTCCCTGCGACTGCCTCCCTGCCGACGTCGGTTTCCCCTGGCCGATGCCGGTCTCTGTTTGCCCTGAGTCACCAACGTCGGGCTGCACATAGCCGACGTCGGTCCCTGTCTGGACACCAACGCCGGTTTTCCTACCGACGTCGGTCTCTGTGTTTTTCTTGTGAGACCTGACTTTTTCCCGCGAGCTCTTTTTGGATCAAAACCTTGTCCAAATTACCCTTGCTCTGCTCAAAATTCCTCTGCACCTTATGCTGAACTCTGTCCGTCACTTTCTCCTTGAAAATCAAGGCTTTCCCATTCTTGTCACTAACATCGGATTCCTCAAGAAACCTCACTTTCTTCTTCTGCATACAGGAACCACGATCCATGCCTTCCAAATCCGAAAGCATACTCTTTGACTCAAGAACCAGCATCTCCTTCTTATCTATGTGACCAAGCCTATCAAGCCACATCTCTGAATCTACAGCTGAAGTAGATAACCCAGAAAGAGAATCAGTAAAACAAGTAGATAGATAAAGCGTACCTACTTTCTTACCTCTAGCTATAACAAGTGTACCCTTGGTAACCTTCCAAGAGTCCGTTATGAGAGTTACTGTGCAACCCTCTTCACCCAAACTTCTAACAGAAATCAGATTCTGCTTCAGAACTGGGACATGCATGACCTCCTTTAACACCCATGTGTCACCTGTCTGCAATTTCAGCTTCACTTTGCCTTTGCCAACAATCTGACAAGGCTTACCATCCCCTACACAAATTTCTCCAAAGTCTCCCTGGACATACTCATGAAAAAATTCTCTATGTGGAGATGCATGAAAAGAGGCACCAGAATCTAATACCCAAGATTCTACTTTATCCAAAGAACATACCAGAGCATCCTGTGCAATGTAGCCTGCGACATCTGCTTCTTCTCCATGTTCTTCATGATGATCTTCACCCGATCTGCAATCTCTCTTTAAGTGCCCTTGCTTTCCACATTTCCAGCAGGTTATTTTGCCATACCTGGACTTGGATCTTTTGCCTGTCTTCGACCTTGATCTCCCACGCTCTGTCCTCTCTCTTGGCCTTCCTCTTCCTTCAACACTCAAAGCATTTCCAGATAATTCACCTGTGCTTTTCCTGCGTATCTCTTCATTCAAGATCACACTCACAACATCATCCACTTTTAAGACTTTTGAAGGAGACACAGTATTAGAAACTGCCATTACCAAACCTTCCCAACTTTCAGGTAATGAACACAAGATTAAGAGAGCTCTAAGTTCATCATCAAATACAATATTAACTGAACTTAACTGGTTTACCAAACCATGGAAATCACTAAGATGGCTAGGAATAGATCCACCTTCCAACATTTGCAAATTAAATAAACGCTTCATAAGAAATACCTTGTTTGAAGCCGAGGGTTTTTCATATAAATTTGCCAAAGATTTCATCAACTCCACCATTGTCTTACACTGTGATAAGCTGGAAATCACAGATGAATCAAGACTCAATCTAACAGATCCCAGAGCCTTCCGATCAAGAACCTCCCATTCTTCATCTTTCATATCCAAGGGTTTGCTAGCAACCCCACCCAACGGTAAGTACAAATCTTTCTGATACAGATAGTCCTCAATCTGCATCCTCCATAATTGGTAGTTCTTGCCATTGAACTTTTCCATTCGTAGTTGACTGCTTTCTGTCATTGCTCAACTCCCACTCAAACAGAAACCCTGTGAGTAACCTGTAATCAAAACACACTACCCAGATCTACACCAATCTGTTAGTATCCCAACCAAAAGCTCTGATACCACTTGTTAGGAATCTAGAACAACAAACATGCTCTGATACCACTTGTCAGGAATCTAGAACAACAAACATGTTCTGACACCACTCATTAGGATCTTGCTCCTCAGATAGAGCACAGTATGATTACCAAATATAAGCAATTGAATATGCAGAAATAACCAGAAACACAAGTAACTAGAATTCACCAATAGCACAGAATATGAGAGACAATACACTATCTTGTATTAACACTATACAGAAAAGAATACATCAAAGAGCCGCCACACTCTTTCACCTTACAGAGATTTGCCACACCTCAAGTGTACAGTAATTCTTCTCACACACACTCTCCTACACAAAAAATGGTCCCAACAACCAACTCACACACAGAATTGGTGTTCACCTCACCAACCAGTCAGTAATAACCCTGCCGGTACACCAAGCAGTCTATAGCACTTCAAGCTGATCTCTCATGAACCTGCAACCTGCAATTCAAAGACCAAACTTACATGTAGATCTCCAATGAGCTTGCAACAACCTGCAACTCATAGATCTTACAACTAGAAGGAACTCTTCCTTTCTATCTCATGCCTTAAACAATACATGCCAATGGGTCTATAAATAGATCCCTAACTCAAACACTAACTTAGACTCTTAATTTAGACAATTATCCTCGCAGCCCAAGACTCTGGCTGGTCTTGACATGCAAACTCATCGTTCACTTAACTAACTGTCCATGAAACGAACACTTCGGGAACACACAGGTGACCGACGTCGGTCCCTGCTGGTCTGGTTCTGCCGACGTCGGCCGACTTCCTGCCGTCGCCGGTGGCCTTCTGCACTCGTCCCTGCCGACGTCAGTCCTGCTGCCGACGCCGGTTCCTGTAGAACTCAGCAACCATCTGTTCCTAGTTTGCAAAGGTTGAAGCTTTTAGCTCCACAACCTAACACAAAATTTATTTTTAGGATTTCTAGGGCCCTTGGTCAACCCATATCTATTAACCCAGTTACCAAGTCTAGAAGGAGATCTTCATTCCCATTATCAAAACCTTAATCCATTATATCAAGATAAAATCAAAGTACTATATCTAGAATCAAATAATTGAATTCAAAAGATCTTTAGAGATATACAAAACTTGTGACATCCTGAACCATTCATCTAAAGATTGTCCCTTGCTCAAGAAGCTACCCATTCCTCCTTTCCCCTCTTTGGTTAGGAAATACTTTGCCAAATCTTCCTCTTATCTTCCCCCCACCCCCACTTACCCTCTCAAATCCCCCTTGCCCCCTCCCCCAAACTATTCCCTCCTTCCCTCCCCACTCTCCTCCTTTCCTCTCCTTCCTGGCACCCTTCTCCCTCCTCCAAACCCCCTAGCTCCCTCCCTAAAGACAAATTTGGTCCCTCTTAGCCTAGGGAAAAATATCACTACTGCTGATCTACTAATACCCCCCACAGCTCTTAGGATCCTTAGCCCTCCCCATCTTTCCCTAGCTCTATCTTCCTTAGTAGGTCCCTTGTTATCCCCTCTACCTAGTTCCTCTTCCCATCTAAAGGACATTCTTGTAGAAGTTAAATTCATATCCCTGATGGGATCTCCTCCCCCTTTTAAAATCCCTTTAGACACCTTTCAATCTATCTCCTCTTATCCCATTCCTCATTCATCTCTCTTATTGGATGATGACCTAGTGTTATAGGAAATTTTACCCCATCAGGCACTTCTCACCCCTATTAAAATTTGTAGGGAGTCTAAATTTTTCTCCTCATCCATAAGACAATGTTCCTCTACTATAAAAGAGGAAAGTTATGATTTATCGAAAGAGTTGGCTAAGGAAAAGTGGGAAAAATCCGAAAACAAAAAGGGTAGGAAAAAAATAGAAGTTGGTTGTGATAAAAAATCCATAGGTAAACCCTCATCCTAGAGCTCTAAGAGAGCAAAAATAGATAGGTAGGTCATAAAGGGAAAGTAGATGACCCTTAGACACTACCCCAGTAATAAAAAATGAAAGTCCTTTCTTGGAATATAAGGGGGTTGAACAACCCCAAAAAATAAAGGTTAGTGAGAAATTTAGTTTTAAAGCATAAATCAAACATTCTTTTGATTAAAGAGAAGTCTCAAATAAAAAACTATCAAAGATCAGGTTTAATATTTGGGACAATTCACATTGCAATTTTAGTAATTCCAAAGGGGATTCAGGTGGTTTGGTAGTTTTTTGGGATCCCTCAGTAGTGGAAGGCAACCCCCTTCTTATTACCAGGAACCATATCTCTATTTATTTTTCTGACATCCATTCCAAGAACAATTAGATCCTCACCAATGTTTACACCTCAAATTCTAGGCCTGAAAGGAATAAGTTATGGAATAACTTGATGGATATTAGAAATCATTTTAAAAACATGAGTTAGATGGTTGTTGGAGATTTTAATTCTCCACTATCCCTAGGGGAGAAGAAAGGGGGAATCTATTCTCTAAATGATAGCATACTAGAATTTAATGATTTATTACTAATGAAGGTCTTTATGATGTGGAACTAAAAGGTAATTAGTACACCTAGTCAAACTAAAGATTAAGAGATAATCTTATTCAAGTAAGACTGGACATGTTTCTAATTATTCTTAATTGGATCCATAATTCTTTTATTTTTATTTCATCCCTTCCCAAAATAGGATCCAATCATAATCCACTTTTGTTCCAAAGTGACATAGTGTCAAAATCTAAGGCTATGCCTTTAAAATTTGAAAAAATATGGCTCTCAAATTAGTCCTTGGAAGTCTACATTAAGGAATGGTGGAGTATTCTGATTCAAGGATCAACCATGTTCACCTTGGCCATGAAACTCAGACATGTGCAGAATAATCTTAATATCTTGAATAAAGAAGTGTTTAGAAATATCTTCATTCAAAAAAATTCCATCGAAGAGGAAATTCATAAGATTAAACTAGAAATATTAGTTTTAGGCCCTTCTCCTAACATTCAATTGAAAGAAAAGGAATTTCTCAGTAGTTTCCACAATTTGGAAGTGAAATAAGAAACCTACTAGAGGCAAAAATCTAGAAAGTTGTGGCTAAAGGAAGGTGATAGAAATACCAAAATATTTCCACATCTCAGCATCAAAAAACTACTAGAAAAATATTATTACAAAAATTCAAGGGGAGGATGGCACTTGGTTCAAGAAGGATGAAGATATTGAAACCCAATTCATTAATTTCTATAGATCCTTGCTTTCCTATGTCCCCCCTTAGGATGAGGGTCTTGAGGATTAAGTGGCCAAACTTTGTGATAGGTTTATATCTTAAGAAGATAAATCCTCTATTCTCACCCCCATTTAACTAAGGATATCTAGGCTATTATGTTTTATTTGGAAGGGGACAAAGCCCCAATACTAGACAACTTCCCTCCTTTCTTCTTTCAAAATTTTAGGGACATTATTCAACATGAAGTTTACATGGTGATTGAAGAATTTTTCAAAGCTGAAACCATGCTCCAAGACTTCAATAACACTTTATTGGTGCTTATTTATAATAAGGGGCCACTGAGATGTCAAATTTTAGACCCATTGTTCCATGTTTTATAAAATCTGCACTAAAGGACTTTTGATCAAAATCCAACTTCTACTGGATAAAATGATTTCAAAATAATAGGGAGATTTTGTGTTTGGTAGCTAGATTTAAGATGGGATTATCATATCTCATGAAACCATACACTTAGTGTCTTACTCAAACTAGAAAGGTATGTTTCTCAAACTTGACATGAATAAGGCCTATGACTGGGTCTCTTGGCAATTCCTTGATAAAATTCTACCAAGATTTGGCTTCAATAATTTGGTCAAAAAATTGATTGCTTTATATATATCAGCCCCTATTTTCTCTATTATTATCAATGGTGTCCTTAGGGGTTTCTTCCCATTAGAGAGAGGGTTAAGACAAGGGGATCCTCTTTCTCTGTACCTATTCATCATCTTATTAGAAGCATTGAGTTATATTATTGTCAAGGCTAGAACCTCCAACATCATCAAAAGAATCATTGATACACCTAATACAAGCCTGATCACTCATTAATAATTCATGGATGATATGTTGATGATGAGAGAAGCCTCGGTTTAGAAAGCTAGGTGCTTTAGAAAGATCCTTAAAATTTACAAAGTGGTCTCTAGCCAAAATGTCAACTTTCACAAGAGCTCCCTCTTTTTTATCAATACTTCACTTGTCCTTCAAGCTAAAATATTTAATATTATAGGCTACATCATCAAGAACCTCCCATATTCCTACCTTGGCACTCCTCTCTTTGAGGGATCCATGAAATCTAAATTTTGGAATCCCCTCATAGATAAGATTTAGAAAAAGCTTGCAGGATGGAAAGGGAACATTTTATCCCAAGAGAAAAAAGTTCAACTTCTAAATATCTCTCTTCAAAGCATTCTTATCTATTTCATATCCCTTTTTTTCATCCTTAGTAGGATCATAGATCAAATTGAACACATTCAAAAAATCTTCCTATGGAGAGGTGCTAAAGACATATTTAGGTTCCCACTTATCTCCTGGAATAAAGCCTACTACCCTACATCAAAATAAGGGTTGGGGTTAAGAAGAGTTAAAACCATGAATCAAGCTATGCTGGCTAAGCAAGGTTGGAGGGTGGTTAAGGAATTGACTCAGTGGACTAAAATCATTAGGGCCAAATTTATTAATTTTTGGGAAGGTCATTGTTTCCTCATAGAAATTGGTCCTAACAATGGCTCAACATTTTGGAAATCATTGAAAACTGGCAAGGATATTCTTAGCAAAGGACTCAAGTGGAATGTTAGTAGAGGAAATTTAATTGACTTTTGGTTTGACCCCTAGATCAATGCCCCTTTGGTTTCCTCCTTCCAAGATTTGGAATTGGTCTCTTTCTTTAAGGAAACATATGGCCAAAAAGTGTCAAATTATTTGGAATAGAGGAATGGGAGGAAGAGGTGGAAATTTCTAGTCAAAAATGACCTAAACCAATAAAAACTTTGTCTCCTTTAAGACTTAAATGACTCTATTCAGCACATTCACATCAACATTTTTTGAAAGGAGGATGCCCTCATCTAGAAAAATTATCCCAGTGGCCTTTATTAAATCTAGTTATTCCTCCCTTTAGGACCAGGAGGATGAGGATGATAATTGGAAAGATATCTAGCTAAACAACCCCATCCCCAAAATTATTGTCTTTTTCTAGTTGGTATCATAGAACAATATTTTAATTATAGACAACCTGATTAAAAGAGGCATTCCCATCCCTAATAGGTGTGTTCTCTACAAGCAATAAGCCAAGACCGTGGAACATTTGTTTCTCTTCTACTCTTTTGCTTCATCTATTTTCATCAATTATTCAACATCTCTAGCTTATCTTGGGTTACTCTAGGTTATATTAAGGACTTGATCATCCAATGGAAATCTCCTTGGGAAGCTCCCTTTCTAAAATTATGGTGGAACCTAGCTCTCCCCTATATTTTTTGGGGTATTTAGAAAGCTAAGAAATCTTGCATATTCAAGAATCTCAGTCCTCATCATTCTTCCTCTTTCAAATGGGCCTTGGCCTTTGTATATGAAAATTAGTCTTCCTTTTCTTCTTCATTTGATCAACCTAGCTATCCTTTCTTCTCCTAGATTATGAGTCAGTTAAATTTGGTCATCCCAGGAAAAGCTCAAGCAAAGGGGGTTGATAGATCTAAAGTTAATTAGTTGCTTCCTCCTCCCTTATGGCTTAAGCTAAATTTTGATGGGGTAATGAAAGGGAATATAGGCCTAGTGCGTATAGGAAGGGTGATCAGAGATTCTTTAAAAAATATTAGAGTGACATATATAGGTCCATTAGGGATCCAAACTAATCATGTATTAGAAGCCACCATGGCACTTTGAGGGTATTGAGTTAGTAGTCAATCTTGACATGGAGTTTATTTAAATAGAGGCAGATATGATGAACATTATAAACTATTTAAAATACCTCTCTCCTTCCTCTTATAAAATTTATAACATCATCACTGATGCTAAAAACTTGTTGACTTGTTTCAAAGGGATATCTATAGGGCATGTCTATAGGGAAGGCAATAGGGGTGTTGATTTCATGGAAAATATGAGAGTCCTAAGAAGTGATTTTATTACTTGGCATGAGAGTTACTATTTAGATGATGTCATCTAGATTATCGAGTTAGAGAAAGGACACATCTCATAAAGTCATAATGAGCATATTAATTATGATACAAACATGGATCAGTTATGGTGACTTTTATATGTGCAAGGCTATAATTACCAAGGCCTTGCACATTTAGGGAGCCCCGAGCTTGCATCATATGACTAAGTGTGGCTCTATTTTACATAAATTTCACTTCTTCTTCTTGACGAGCTTATATCATGGAGACTATATGGAATAAAATGGTAAAGGGTGGGATGGCTCCACTTTATAGAATGTTTAGTTAGACATGACTTTATGCTCTTCAGGGACTTTACCCGTGGTTGGAAAGATTGTGAAGTAAGAATGCATGGTTTGAAGATTTAGATCACTGAGGAACTCATTGGTGAAACCATGGGAATGGAATGCAATGGAGTCAAGGCATTCATAGATAAGAGGTAGAAAGAGGAACTCTTGAACATTTTCTACAAGAAGGAAAAGAATAAACCTAAACATTCATCTCACAAGGGGTTTATGAATGTTGAGCTACCAAGGAAATGGTCAGAGGTCTATTTAAAAACTATGAGGTACATTACTCTTGAGGGTAAACACATTTTTATCTTTTCACATCATTTCCTTCTTTTGAACCACTTTAAAGGCCATACTATTAGCATCTCATTCTTTATATTGTAATCTCTAGAGGTTTTGATGTTGAATTTAAAAAATAATCCATCAGTGGATTTAATACATCAAGGCCTAATATTTTTTTTGATTAAGTGTAGGGAGCCACTTTAGTCTAAGATTATCATCGATACCATTAACATCAATAGTGAAAAAGATAATTCAGAGGAGGAGGAAGAGTATGACACCCAATCAAAGTCTAGAGATGAATAAGAGGAGAAATATTTTGGGGAGTTGGCTAAACATGTGTAGGAGGAACCCAAACCAAACTAGGGTATCCCTTATTTTGTCCATGTACTTGCTACCAAAGGTAAAGGGGTATCTAGGTTTAGTATCAAAATAGAGATTAAAGACTCCCTTAAAAATTTGTATACAAAAATTATGATCTCAAAACTCCTTTGTGATAAAATTACTGATGAGTTTGAGAGGTTCAAAGGATTCCTTTGTTTAAAATCAGTAGCTATGAATGTTAGAAAAGATCTCTCAGTCCCACCCAACATGAAAAAGAGGAGGAAGCCACCCATGATCCTAAGGAAGAAAAAAGGGAGTTTCAATCCTTTGATATCAAGAGGAAGAGATAAGATGATGGCAAGGATCAATTTGTTGGGAGTCAAACTAGGGGTAGAAACAACAAAAGTGATAGTACTAAGACCAAGCAGTTGGCCTTTTACTCTAAATTAGAATAGCACATCAGATCCTATTTCCTTTTGGCTACTTTTTGGGTTTTTGACTGATAGTTGGTGGAAGTTTGGTGGTAGGAAGGTTTAACCACTAGATTTGTCTTTTTGTCTCCTTTTGTCCTAATGATATGTCATGTTTATCTTTTAGTTTTTTGTTTTAAAGGGCATGGGCCCCTTTAACTTGAATTTTAACCAATCTAATAAAAAATAATTCATAGTTTAAAATTATTTTAAAACACTTCAATATAAAATAATCAAAAATATATGATGAAATTTATTTCAATTATTACAATACCTGACTCATGGACATAATTTTAGGTGTAGGGACTATTGGAATTATGATTTACATATGGGATTATTGGGGAAATTGAGGGAGACTACATGGCTAAGGAAATAAATATGTTATAGAGATATGATTAATTATCCCAACTTGTAGAATTTTTTTTAGCTATAACAATATTTTTAAGGTTTCAAGAAAGGATATTCCTCCTAATGACTATACTATGATAATATATTAAGATAATAAGGGATAGGTCAATATGTTTCAAAAATATTTAAAATATATATTTAATAGTTGATATACCTCCACATATATCCCTTCTCATGTTATTTTTAATATGATTTTGGACTCTAATATGTGTTCTATGGAAACCCTCCTATTTAACCCTAAATTCTAGATAGTGGGAATATCTAGAGTTAATAAATATAGTAGTTATAAGTCAATGATGATAAATTAATATATAATAGGTCAATTAATAGAAAAATAAAATAAAAAATATTATAAATTTATACAATTGAGATTGCTAAAAGTAGTAAAGTATAATTATTAAATATGTTGCAATAAATAAATAATAATAATACTTAGTTGGTATACCATGCACATGTAGATCTAGACTAACGACATGTGCAAACTATGTAGGTTACTATTATGGATCAGTTCTCATATTCTATAAATTGTACTTCTATGGACATAGTTAATACTGTTAGATTTGGACACTGCCATTGATGATATTCTTCAATTGTGACACATGTGTCTAATATAGAATAATGAATATATCTAGATTCAATGAACTTATATATTTTAGGTTTTTTTCACCATTATAATAGTGTTTTCATATATAAGATATATGTTTTATCTCTTTGTTTATTGATCAAACCCTATCACTTCACCCTTTTTCATATCTGGGATGAGTTTATTGAAAAATGGGTTAGTGGGCTCATGGTGTCAATATGCCCCATAAACCCCTTTGTCAATGGGTAGAATTTAAAGAGGTTCTCAGACTTATGTATTTCTCCCTTACATGTGGGAAAGTGTGTGCATAAGGGTGTAAGATACTATATGAATATACATGTAGTGATCTAACTTATGGTTTGACATATAATACATGGGCTGCTATTTGAATGCTCTAGACCTATGGTATGATATTTAATATGTTTGATATGAAATAAAGACAAATAGGATAGGATAGAGTACTTGTGGATTTTATTTATTTAGATTTTGTAGGTGATTTCTTGGTATTTTATAAATAAGGAATGAAGAGGCTTAAACTTATATATATATCACACCTTTTGAAAATATATCACTAGAGGATTCAATAAGATAATTAGGATGACACATGGGCTTAGATAATTTTTTAATTTGGATGACATTTGGACACTAGACACTAGATAAGGACCTAGATACTACCATCAATAGTAGTGTCTCTCTTTGGTTGGTAGTGTCCACAGAGATAGATTAGGTACTGATCTAAAATTAATAGTCAATGATGTTTATCAATTTTTGAGTTTTATGTGTAATAAATAAGACTTGGTTCCTCAAAATGATATGGATCATACTAAGAGATAAGCATTTAGGCATAGTTAGATGGTTAAAGTGAGCATTTTGGCAGTAGGGATTCTATAACTAAAGGGTAGAGCCCTAATTGATTTTATATCAGATGTAAAAGATTAAGATGCTATAAATATTTAGTTTTAGTAACTACATCTTCTTATTGTAATAAAATTATATATTAGAGACAAAGTGTCTACCCTTTCCTTGAACTAATTATGAAATAAATAATGAAACATATCCAAATTTTAAGTTGTTGCATGTCAACCCTATAAATAATTTGAGGTCTTTTTCATTAAAAGTTGACACCAACAATATAAAAGCCACATATAGTGTTGTAAATTGATGTAATATGCATATATTTTACACATATTAATTGTGATCTTCATGATATATAAATCATTCTCATTAAAATCAAAATTTTCATAAAGAGTCCATTGAGCAATATAATTTGACAACCATGGACTTAATGGTTTTCAAAAGCACCAAACAATGAATGGATCAACTATAAGATTACCCATATGATCTTTCATGTTGAGGGTTTTAGTAATTTCATCAAGAAAATTGAGGGATATGACCCTCATATATCTAGGACCTTTGTCAAATGTTGGAAGGATAGAGTAATGAAATTAAAGAGGATGATATTGAGATAAATGAGAAGCTTATTGCTCATGTTACATGAATGAAGATGGAAGGCTAGAAATTCTAAAAAACCAATAGGGATAATAAGGAGTAAATTAATAAATTTTTGGTTAATGGTGAACATTTGATTCCATTTCAACATGGATACCTTAGAGAATCTATTCTTAGGCCCTACAAAGATATTGTTAAGCAAGTCATGAAATTTATAACTTTAAATTTTAGGTACAACTCTATACTCATTTTCCATTTTGACTTTCTCAAAATTTTCATACACCAATGCTTAGTCAACATCCCTTTTTACATTTTTAATTCTTTGGAAAACTTGGTTAAAAAAGTTAAAAAAGTGAAAGGTAGGTTTCCCTTACACCAAGTTGTGATCCTTTCATTGTATAAGTATGATAAAGCTGAGAAGTTGGGCCCTATCCATGTGACCTTTGAGGGAAATGTAGACCATAATAATTATCATGGGTATTCCCTTAGGAATCCTTATAAATCACTAAGAATTAAAATCCCTACTAGGAAGGATGTGAATGACCCTAACAATACTACCACTATGAATAATATGAGCTCTAAGGATGGAAACGTTATCATTTACAAGTAGATAATTGAAGATGTAGTTGAGAATCTAAAACTCTTAATATCATGAGAATCATGCAATAATAATATATTCAAGGAGAATGGGAAGGGAAAAATAAAAGTTGAGGAAGCTGAAGAAAAATTTATTGACAACAATGAGTAGGAAAAATTTAAAGAAGTATGGAAGGAGATCAATTTACATAGGGATTTCCTCATAAGGTTTCTCAAAGACCAAAAATTGATCAAATATTCCATCAAGAATCATACATGGGAGAAAGAAGTGCCCAATGACAAATAGGGATTTTAGGATATAGCTATATAGTTGAGGATACTTGAGGAGTGAATCTATAGGGTAGAATAAGAGAAAATCTTGATAAAAAATAACCTTGAATATCTAGTGGGATTCATCAAATCCACAGCCATAAATTATCTTTATAGTATGGGGGTCCTTATACAACTCATTAGAAAGCATCTAGATGGTGAAGGCCCAAGTAAGAAGACTAAGAAGGATAATGCTTATGTCAAGGAGGAAGACTTGAACATGGATTCTCTTAATTTTAACTACATCAATCAAGATTTGAAGGTAATATTAGATAATTGAAATGAATAACTTGAAGGGTATAAACTTTAGAGTTGTATCCTCTTGTGTAGTATTTTTGTTATTGAGAATTGTTGATCATGTTATGAGTAGTCATCTAAAATTTAATTTCCATACAATGAGTGTTACTTGAGACCACCTTATCCTAGTTTATCCTTAGAGCTTAATTAGGTCCTTTTTTAATCCTTTCCCATTCCCAGACATACCAAAAGTATCATTTAGCCATCCCTTAGGCACCCATGCCATTTATCCACCAGATTATACCACTTATACATTAGTGAAACCCTTTGGACACTAGTGTACTATGATATTGAACTAGGGACCACACTATTATCCTTTTGCTCCTTACTTCCCAAATGGATATCTTTATGTTCCCTAAAGCACTCCTAGGGTTAGCCTATACCTATTTCACATCTTGTTAAGAACCACAATTCTATATATAGACTAATTTTACTAACTTATCCACTAGATATAAATCATATGTAAATACTAAAAAAAAACTTAGAAATAGTTGTGTAGATCAAGGTCATTGATCCCTATTCTACCCTACTTCTGCATAAACCCATCTACACTAGCCCATAGCTCATATTACTTATATTTATAGTCTCAAGTTACACTCAAATCACTCATATTGGAACTCATACTAACATCAATTTCACTTACACCAACACTTAGATTAGGATAACTACATCGGGCTTGATCCCCGTTCGAGGTATTAGTATGTAGGCAAAGCTCAACACATGGGGTTTTGAGGTCATGTCAAGTCTATCCTACTAATGACACTCTTTTTCTAATGGTAATCCTCAAATACCCTAAAAGACATGGAAGCCTAGTGTTTGGAATTAAAATTAGTCAAAATAAGGAATAAATAGAAAATCAACATCTGTGTACATATGCATAGACTCCCTACAACTAGGTAAAATTACACCTAGGATATCATTTTCCCTAATTTTAAAAGGACACTACCATAGCCTAGAAGGCATTACCATGGTGAAATAACATCTAGGGGACCACCCTATTGTCTAGGAGGGTTTTTGACTCTCGATTCCTATTCACAACACCTGTCATAGTTACTACACTAGTTTTCAACATGTCATTCATCTATCTCAATCAATTTATAGTAAAGATCATATTTTGTAATGCATTTAATATTTATATAAAAATTAGAAAAATCAATTATTGTACAAATCAGTGGCTGTAATTATTGCATATTTGTTCCCTTATTTATTATTCCAAAACTTTAATAATTTTGGGTTTTACATTCCATAAATCCCTTAAAAGTTAAATCATTGTGATGTTTTTGTGATGTTACTATGATTTTGTTTTCATCTCACTATTTGTTGGCTTTTTATTCTTATTTGTAGTCTTGTTTGCTTATCTAGTCTTTGATACCTTGTCTATAACTCTTTTGTAAAAGGGTAGAGTCCCTTTCAGAAAAAATCCACTTTACCCATAATAAAAAAACTATAGGATTACCCATCACATTCTGGAGGAGAAATATTTTTCCTAAAAGAAATGAATTTATTCTAAAATTTTGGAATGTAAACATGGAGATATATCTATGTTTTTAAGGTTTTATGTGTGGATAAAAAGAATGCGATAGGGTTTTTCTTTGTAAAAGACATAGTGTAAATTATATTTATGGATTGTTAGGTTTGTATATCAATAGAAGCACACATGATTTAAAATTATATTTTTAAATGAGAGATATGGTATTTATTTGTGTACTTAAAAATTATACACATTTTTATGATTATGAAGATGCACATTGTAAACTATAAATACATAACTATTTACACATCTCTAAATATAGGGATCTTGATTAAGACTCTCTTATATTTAGAGATTTTCTATTCTTTCTCAACCTTAATTACATATATCTTTCTCTATAGATTCTTGAGAGTATTTAAATTAGATTAAAAAAGTTATTTTATTGTATTGACACCCTATCAAAACTCATAATCAATATATAAAATACTAAGAAGTAATTTTACTACCTGCCCTAAATATTGTGTTTTCATGAATACATGTGGTTGTGAGTATTTTTCCTAATTTACAGTGATCATTTTTACCATTATTCCAATAATATAACATGGAATTAGAGTTATAGAGGTATTTATTCATTTCCATGTGGTGATTCATCCTTTAGATGTTTAATTCTGAGGTAAATATTTTTGGGTTTTTTTTAAATTAAAAATATGATTTGTTTTCAAATCTTTATGCCCAAATATTTTCCTCTAAATTCATTTTATTTTGGAGTTATTTTATTTTGTAGAATGTTTTTCTAGATATGCATTTTTGAAAACCAGTTTGACACTTTAAATGTTTTCTGAGGATTCATTTGGTACAATACATTTACTAAAAATTGCTGTAATCTATGTTGTTATGGTCTCTATAATAAATTTTAGTTTGGAAATAGTGGGGTAGTAAGTTTTGAGTTATGTTTATTTTTCCTTTTTTAATTTAATATTTTTGTTTTAATTTTTTCCTTTTTAGTTTTAACTTTATTGAAAAACCATACAAATTTGTTTTTTAAACTGCCTTTGTTAAGTCAAATTCACAAAAAATAGTTTTGAGATAAAAAATTAAAGGCCTACCTTACACCAAAATTTTCTCATACCTTTGAAAATAATAAAAAAAGGACCATGAAAATCAATTTTTCAGTCACTAAAAATCTAATCCAATAGTCTCAATGAATATTTTTCCTTTAAAAATATTTCGTACCAACTAGTTAGTTCTCAAAAATTTTATGCCATTTGGTAGTTATAATAAATCCTAGCAACCACTAGCTATTAAAAAGGTAATATTTTTTAACTTGAAACCTACTAGGTTCCTATATTTATCTTAACAATTCAAACATAGTAACCATTAAGTTCTCACATTTAAAAAAAAAGAAAACCCTAGCACCTATTAAATATCTTTTAGATAAGTCAAGTTTTGTTCACCATCTTTGATTGGCCATATATTTTACAATTGAAAACATTTTTTATTGACTTTTTAAAAGTGATTATTTTTTTATGCTCTTCACATTTGTGTGCATTGTTATAAATAATTAATTATGGTTTAATTCTATAAAACTCTAGGTTCCTAACTTATCATTTAAGTGACACTTTTTTTCAAACACTTTGATATATTTTTAAATTTTTTGAATTTTTTTATATCTTTTTTTTCAAATATTTTAGGAATTTTTTTCATTTGTATTATTTTTCCATTTTTTTATACCATCACCTTAAAACATAAAAAAATCCCAAGTTAATATCTTATCTTTATATAATTTTTACATGTAAAGAGTCCATTATAGAAAAACTAAGAAGCAAAGGGTTTTCCAAGTTAACTCTAGAAAAATAAATAGAAACATTTGCATAAGTTGCAAAATTCAAATTATTGAATAAATGTTATGAACATCCTAATATGATAAGTAGTTCACTTTATCTGGATGTCAAATTTCACATTCATGATATGGAGACTAATAAAGAAGCTTAGAATGAGATTTTGTGTTTATTTCAAAAGAAAATCTTATCAAGGGACACAAATTAGATAATGTTATTATTATCTTAAATCCTAAGTGCTTCACTATCATTAAGTATTTTATTTATCAATTTAATTTAATTGGTCTTTAATTTAAGGAGTTAAAAATTTAGAAGATCAATGGCATATGTATTTATGGGGTGATAATTATGTAATTCTCACTTTTGATTTTTTTTTAATGCAATTATCATGCAAGAATTTTTTTAATATAAATGGGGAAAATATTTTTTTAATGCACACCAATAGGTTTTAAGGAAAACAAAGATACCATCCAATAAATAAATATAATCTAAGAATAAGATATCAAAAATAGTTTATTCATATTAATCTTACTCACAACAAACAAATAATAAGGCCATAATGATATAGAAATATTGAAATCACTAAGGCCATGAATAATATGTATGATTTAAGAAGGATACAAATGGAAAAATTCAAGAATAGAAACTAGATTGAATAAACACAATATAAAATGGTATGGATAAAAAAAACCCTCTTTTCTTATTATTCAATTTAAAAAATTCAAATTACATTTTTAAAATTGAATCCAAATGTGACTTTTCTTATCTACCTCGTCCAAATTTCTTACATCATATAAATGGATTATTAACTCAAGTACCACACATCATATGGACAAGTCAAAATCCTATTTTTTACTCTTGATCACTATAATACATACCATACATGTATTGATAATTATACATCATAGATGTTTTGGGGATTGTAAATGTTGAGGCGGATAAGGTCTAATTCAAAAAACACTCCAAATTCATGAATTTTCACAAAAACTTTTCTATATTTATTAGATTACATACTGAGGCAATGGTAAGACTATTGAGTTTTTTACACATGGTTTATTCATCAAGTATTTTAAATACCAATCATATCAATTGGAAAATTTTGTGATTCATATTAGATGTACAAGTTTGACTGATTTGGGCTTTCACCATTTTATCTATTCAAGACTAATAATTATTATTTTCCCACTTATTCTACCTTCTTCACTAAACTTAATTAGTACATATTATATGATAAATTTTATGGGGGTTGTATGTAATCATAAATGCATCATGTCTATAAATAAATCCTAACTTGGAGAAGATAGGTCACACTTACACTTTTTATTTGGGATACATTACATAATCAGGAACATGACCAATATGGGGACCCACTAGACCCAATTAGGGGATCTCTTATCACAATACACTATGTTAGGGAGGTTCCAAAGCCTCCAATCAAGCAAAATCATGCAATAACCCTATTTAGGTCCTATGTTTTATATTCACTAATCTAATAACAAGTAAATTAATGTCTAATCTAGTGCTCACCAAAGCTTGTGGCATAAAGTGGGAGTAAGAAAAAATAAAAGTAAACATGCATAAGAGACATATACTCATGTTAATATATACAAAATCCTAATGAATGGAAGAAAATTATAAATACATATCTATCTACTCTTACAAATGAGGAACACAGTTAGGAATACTTACCTATGAAGATGAACCCATCGAGCCTCAATATCTTCCTTGGCTAAGGTGCGTTGTAAGAGGTTGTTGTGGTATGTAAGGATGGTAAAGACAAATCATCTCTAGGATACACAACCTATCAATGCATCCAAAAGACTTATCCATAAGATAAGATCCATATCTCTAAATAAAGTATGAAACCCTAAGCTTGCTCCTCAAGTAGAATGGTGGATAAGCAGATGCATAATAACTCTTACTTCTTCTCTTCTTTAAATAATGGAAAAATGATTTTATATATATAGGTGAATTTAACTGTAATCCCTTTCAAAATTTTTAGCTAACAGGGTCGACCCATTCATTCTAGTACAGTTATAGAAAATAATTCACTTGGTCATGGGTTAAGTTGGCTAAGAACCAACCTAGACCCTAAATGAATTTTACCCAAAATAGTATAGGGTCAACCTAGTCAACCTAGTATAATGAACAATCAAAAGGGGATTAAGGTTAGGAAAATGGGGAAAAAAGGTAATAAATGAATTAGAAGTGTTAAATAGAGAAGAATAAGCTTAGGGGAATGGGTTTTAGGATACAAGTGTGTAGATAATAAGTGGAAAAAAGGACAATAATCTTGCAAAGCATCAATGGTCTACCCACCCCTTTTTTGGTGCACCCCTTAAGGCATGCACTCAAAGCGATTAATAATTGATGGGTTCCTACATGATAAAGAGTGTCAATAAGTGATAAAAGATTGAAAATATTTTGTGTATACATATGCCTCACTCGAAGCTCATCACATGTCACATGAGTGTAACATGGGATGGTGCTTCAAGAATAAAACATGATAACACATAATGCTAATGATAAGTAAAATGCAGTAAGGAGAAAATAAGATAAATGAAAGGACATAATTAAAAAACATATACATTTAATTACCTTAGTGCTATAGATAAATAAAAAGACTATAAGAGATGTGAAGGCATTCAAATGTGAAGAACATTAGGCGAACCTATAAAGAGTAGTGCAAAAAAAAGCCAAAAATTGAAATGTTTAGAATTTAGGCATATATTAGTGGAAAAGATTCTCTATGAAATCATGATTCCATAACATTTTATGGTTCAAATTTTTTTTAGTAAAAACAAAGATATGAGTAAAATAAGGAATCTGATGGAAAATATTTGAAAGGTAAAGAATTGTGAAAAGTAAGTTTAAATAGGGTGAAAGATAAGTAATTTTATTATTTTAACTTGTTTTGAGAGAAAAAGATATCTGAGAGACCAAACAAGAGGTAATAGAGTGAGGATGGTGAGGAGATGATAGCCAAGATAAGAGGGATGCCCAGTGGTTGTAACAGGTGTAACACAAGTAGGCAACTAAGAATCTCAAACTTGTTTTTGAATATTATTTAAATTTAGTGTTTTATAGAAATTTGTAATTTAGATCAATTATAGGAACTAAAATAAACTTGAGAAAAATGATAAGGGTACTAGAAACCAAAAGGGAAAATGGGTTAAAAGGGATCAAATTAATAACTACCAAAAGGCATTTATTACAAGAAATAAAAGGGGTCGATAATTAGAACCAATTAGGTTGACCCAATTGATCTAGTAGGCTACAAATGTGAAATCCACACTGCCAACTTAGTAGGTGTATGCCAACTTAATTTGTTTTGCATGCTACCAACTTAGTACATGACTATCGACTTAGTAGAATAATCCATTATGATGACTTAGTACTAAAGGGGGAAAAATTAAAGGGTTGACTTAGTTTATTAAGTCAACTTAGTCAAAATGAGGAAAAATTCAACCTAGGTTTTGACTAAGTGACTAGATAGTATGAAAAAGCATGAATGAGGTTGAAAGAGTGCTAGAAAGGCCCTGAATGGCCAACTAAGTACTGAAATGGCCGAGTAGGATAAAAATGGTTTAAATGGGTCAAAATAAGATAAATTAAAGAAAATTAGGTTTATTTTTGTTAAAATTTAAAAATAATGTATTTTGATTATAAATGACATGGAGGATCTAATACATATTTTATTGTTTTATGGTTGTAGGGGTATTTGAGATTTTGGATATTGGTGGATGCAGCATGGCTCATAGATCTCTTGGAGTGATTGATAGTTCATGATCGATCAAGGTTGGATATATTAGGTCTAGGAGGGATTATGGATATGTGTCGAGTCCTATTGAGTTTTGATCTGATAGTGATGTTATTGGGAGCCTAGGAATGATTGAGTAACACATTTAGATGGGAGGTGGATGGGGATACCATTGAGGTAGGTATCACCTTAGAGGACATCCATGTAATTTTTAGACTATTGATAGGAGGTTGACCATGATTATGGGAGTACCAGATGGACCAGAGGAGAGGAGAGCCTTATCCATGTGGGTGACAAGCTAAAATAAGATATATCTTGGGTTGAGATTTAGCCTATTTGATGTTTATACATATCAAGTTTTGAATATTTAGAAGGAAGTTATAGGAATTGTGATAACATGGGTGTTGTGTCACAATTTGGATGGCAAGGTACCATTATACATAATAGCCTTATACTAGACTATTTTGGAACATAGGGCACTATATGATTTAGGTTATATCATCTAGGTCCAACTTATGCATGACATGTATGGGATGCTATCTAGAGGATAGAAAACCATGGGGTTAATTATTTTACTAAGTTCTTAAATATATGAGATGTTTTTGATGTATCAACCAATTGGGTTACCCCATGTGGTCAATGATCAATTACCTCAAGTATAGAGGTGGTGGTAAGATTAGGTAGCATGCACTATGCCCCACATGCCAACACTACAAATAGTTAAGTGGGTAGACATCATGTGGTAGCCATATGGGTCCATTACTATGATATGGCTGAGCTGAGAGATAGTGGCACCAGTATTGGCACATACATAGATTATAGGCCATTATACCTGGTGGATAGATCCACATATAGTGACACATTTACTAGAACAAATATGACTAACTCATTTAATGGATCTAATAGTGGTTCTCACATTTTAGGTCAGGCATGTGAGAGAGTTGAGGGGGAAAGGAGGATTGGGGCCACTAGTTTCTAGGATAGTAATCAGACCATAGTGTGAGAGACCATGGACTAGTCAAGCATGACAAGTTAAAGATAGAGAAGAGATGGATGTGGATGTAGGAGTATTTAAGGTATCAAAACCATCACCATAATAGGAAGAATGATGACCACCTTGATCATACCATTGATAGAGACACCATAAATAAGAGAAAACAAAGATAGTGGTCATCCTAAATGACCCATAAAGTGACCCAAGACAAAATTGGGTGATATAGGTACTAATCAGGTGTAGCTTGAGATGGGCATGAGTGGTGACCCTAGGATTTAAATTTGGGTGATGACCTATAGATGAGGTACTTAGAGGACACATTTATGGAGAGATCATGCTTGATGATCATGTAGATGGTGAGATGGTAGTAGGTAACACTCATGTAGGTAAGAATAGATGCTTGAAATTTGCTTAAGTTATCTGAGATAGATAGATTTTGAGATATATCTATGATTTGATATCTATCAAGTTTGGATTTTATATATCTTATAGAGGAGGAGACCAAATGGGGATCCTGGGTGATGGGATAACTCCATGATATTTTTGATGAGGCATTGACATCATATGACCTAGTGACACTCGAAGATCTTGTGATAGCGTTTGCCCTAGGGAGCTAATTCAAACTAGCAAGAGGGGCTATGAGGTGAGTGTAGGCATGTAAGGAGGAACCACAACCACCAATAGGGGTAGGATTGGGAGAAGCATAGTCATAATAGGCCTTAGATCAAGAGAGATCCATGCATATGGCTACCATGACCTAGATAACATAGTTACATGCCCAACTAGCATAGGTTTAGGCCTAGGTGGCCAACCTATAGGGACAGGTGATAGGTTTGAGATATCTAAAAACTTATTTACAACATAATATTTAGAGGGGACTATCTAAGAAATCTATGGGTAGCATGGCTAGGCCATGAGATAGACATGATATAGCCCAATCGTAGAGTTAGAATGATGTATATTGTTGTAATTTATAAACACACATGACATATATATAGATATCTTATTTTGGCAATTAGATGTTTAATCTTATGTGTTTGTATTATGGTTGTGGTTGTGGATGCTTGGATATATTTATTTATAGCACATGCATTTATCTTTTGTTGTATATGCTATAGGAATATATGAGTTGTGGTTTATTTTCTATCATTATGTAGGACACATGCATGGTTAAAAAAAATAAGCAAAAAAGATTTGGCTAAGTATAATTAATCGAAATAATGTACTACACACTATTTCATGTTGGAAAATGTGTAATAACAAGAAAATGAATAATTATAAAGAACCAAAGGTTGGTGAACAAAATGGAAAAAAGTTTGTTTTTACACCAAGAGGAAAATGAACACCAAATTAAAACAAGTAAGATCACACTAAATCACATTGGGAAGTATGAAACTAATGTAATAAAGTGGAAAATATATGAAAGAATAAATGGTATAAAAGCAAATAAATTAAGTTATTAAATCATACTAAATAATGTTGGTAAGTATAATAAAAAAACAAAACTTGGCAAAATTGGTCTTAAATTTATCACACTAATTCAAGTTGGGAAGTATGAAAAATTCAAAAAATAGTTGGATGATGACATTTAATCACAAAATAAGAAGAAAAAAATGAAATAATAATGAAGTAAGCATAAAACATACTAAATCAATATGGGGAGCATGCCAATTAATTATAACTTCATAATCAATCACATCTTATCTCATATTTGACACATGTAGTTTTTTTGTTGTGACTTGGATTATTGGTAAATTTTGTGAGGAAAGACAGGTCCTATCCATGGTCTTACAATACAACTCATAAAGGGAACACCAATGAGGTGGAATAAATGTGAAAATTTGGTAAAAAGGGGTGTTGGTAATAGGAATGTGAAATTGTGGTAATTTGTGAGGAAGGCCAAGTCCTATCCATGGTCTTACAATGCAACTCACAAATGGAATGCATAAGGGAGTGATCAATGAGAAAAATAATATTTCTCAAGAGGAATATGAGGGATATAGGGAGTGAAAGAAGGAATTTAAAAATTAAAACATAGGAATCTTATGAGGAGACCTTAGGAGACAAGAGGCATAGTAAGGACACGAGAAGACACTAAGTGACTAGTGACCATCAATATACAAAGAAAACTTGATCACTATAGACGCAAAGCTGTATAAGAAAATAAGCATGCTAATAAGATCAAATCATGAAGGTATATTGGTACAAGAAAATTAAAATTTAATTACCTTCCCATGACATGTTTTTTGTTCCTCAAGACCCCTTACAAAGTCATTCATCTACTACAAATATTGGGCACTTGCATGAGAAAGTAGGTATCACTAAAAGATTTTTTTATTCTCCTTTTCTAATCTACTGGCCTACTTCACCCCAATGGACCTTGGATCTATTTTCAGGCCAATTTTGGAGTTTGAGATTTGAGTAGAAGAAGGAGATGTGCTTTGAATCATGTCTTTTAGTGTGGTTAGATTTTAAAGAAAATTTTGAATGTTTTTGCCTTTTGTATCATTTCCTTTTATTAAATGAGTTGGATTTTGAATATTTTGATGGATTTTTTAATTTTCATCTTCCATAAATACTTGGAATGACCAATCATTATAGATAGAGTAATACACATGAATGGCCTTTAAGCTTTGGCTAAAGGAAGCTAAGTGACCAAAGACAAGACTAACTAGAGCACTTAGGCTTAACAATAAACCAACATGTTATCTCAAGATTAAACCATGTATATTATTAATTTTTGAAATGGAAAAAAGGGAAAAAAGGAGATCCAAAGTGGAATGGTAACATAAAATTATAATGAGATAAATTATTTGCTAACTGAACACATGGTAAAGAAAGAATGACTAAGGAAAATAAGGTTTGTATAACCAAGTCACAATGATAATTATCTGTGTATATAGAGATAAGAAAGAAAATAATTATGAAAACAAAATAAGGTAATATTTTAAGAAATAAACTTAAAAATAAAAATAAGGAAATGATAAAGAAGAAAAGTAAACATAAATGACAATATAAGCAATATATAATGCAAAATCAAAGTCACCATGTAAGATTAATAATTTGACACAATGTCAAATGATATAACAATTATATAAAGATAAAGTTAGAGCACATGTCCAATACAAATGAAAATTTAAAGAACACAATGCATGTGTTCATAAGTACTGATAAATTTTCCCACACACATTATCTAAACATCTGATAAGTCTCTATGAAGTTGGATGTGAATTGCAACTAATGTCTCATCTATCTTCAGCAAAAATTGAAAAAATACTTCACGTCTAATCTCTCCCCCCCCCCCAAAAAAAAAAAGTTAGGAATGCTTGATGAATCATGCTGAGGAGGAATATTAGGCAAGGGATGCTTAGAATAATACATAGGAGTGGACTCTATAAGAGATGAAGGGATTGTAGAGTGGAATACGAAATTTGATTAGTCAAACATTAGTCAATAAATCAAAGAGAAAGACATAAATTACTAAATAAATAAAGCCAATATATTCATGCAAGGGTTGCTAATGATAGCAAGATACAAATGAAAGAAAGCAATCAAACATTACCTTCCCAAATGACTCTATTACTCCAAAGTGGCTCCAAACATGTTCTCTCCTTGATTTAGAGCTCTAGTCTATGTCAATAATGGATTCTTTACTCCTCCATTGCCTCAAGAGATCTATGCATAACCTAGGCTCATGATATAAAATATCTAATATACCTATCAATGAAGCTAATCCAAATGAAAATAACACAATAATCAAAACATAAAGGAGTTTTAGAGAGATTTTATTATTATTATTATAAGTTTACATAATTTTAGCTTAAGAAATGGTGTGAGAGCCCTCTTATTTATAGATTTTTGTAATTGATCAGAATGAAATATAACCATCCATCTTGAGATCAAGATGTGTGGCCAATAATACATTCAATTTTAGAGGCTAAAATCAATAAATTTCCTCATAATGATTTGGGGTGAAGGGGCATCAATTAGGCATGGGCACCCATAATTCAGATATTTTATGCATTTATGGCTTGTAGATGCCACCCCATAGATGATGTCACTAGGTAATGTAGATATTGGGAATAAATTTACAATATTGAAATAACCAATAAATTCCATGGAAAATCCACTTAAGCTCTTTATTTGAATTAATTATCCTTAAACAAGATTAATCAATATTTGTGCAATTCTTTGGAAATTGGTCCTTAATTAATTAAAATAGTCAGAAAGTCATATTACTAGGTCATAATTTAACTTAGGAATAATTGGAAGGCAATGTTAGATGTATTAGAACCTTATTACCATTTAGGATGTTTCTAACACAAAATAACAAAGGTATGTGATGTGTACTAACAAATTAGAATAAAAGAGTGATCTAGAGCACAAAAAGGAAAAATCATCATTTTGACTCAATATGAATTGATCAAATTTAGGAATATCATAAAAAGTATTACCCCATTTAGGGATACTTTGGCCTAAATCGACACTTTTAAATGACAATTTTGGACCATTTAGCACATTTTAGTGATTTTGGCCTAATTTGGTCATTTGAGTGTAATTTGAGTAAGATTTATAGTTTCAACACAAATAGTCTTAGGAATTAGATGTTTACAGTTTGCCCTTATTTGAGAAGGCATAGTGAGACGTTTAGGTGAAGCAATATCTTTTCAAAGAAAAGCATTGTCAGGAAGAAATTGGAAATGGCCCATGATGCCCCCTTGAGAGGACATACTAGGATGAAAGAGAAGGATGGACTCTCAAAAAGAGAGGGAAAGTGAGAGATTAGCCCATGGAATAGATCACATCCAGATGAGCTAATTCTTGCACACATGGTTACCATCAATGATCAAAATATAATTATAGGTATAATGGGCCCCAAGATAGGGGGAATGGGAAAGATTCAATCCAAATGTGTAAGGGACACATTTTGAATGCACCCAATTTGAGAGTGAAAGTTGTACACTTATGACATTGATCAATCTTGAGACAATTTGCACACTAAAACATTGTCATCATGGGCAAAAGTGTGGAGAGCATGGAATTAGAAGAAAAGGAGAATGTGGTCTCTAAAAAGATGATAATAAGAAGTGCCCCAGTAGAGTAATTTGATCATGATAATATAATTTTACCCCAGTAGGGCTAATTTTGATTAGTGATAAAGAATAGATAATGGCTTGCCCCTATAGGGCTGATTTAGATTTGTTAATAGATTCACATGTTGTGCCCTAGCATGAGAAAAATGGCAAGAAATTATCTCAAGGATATAACCTATTTCATAGATTAAAATGAGAGGGTGAAAACATATATGCAATGGTGTAATGACTTCAAAAAAGCCACAAAAGACCAAACATACTAGAATGAACAAAGTGATGAAAGAGATGAATAGGATAATGAAGATGGCCAAGCTAACTTGATATACATCAGGTATATAAGCACTACCTACATAGTCCAAATGAACCTCAAGTCAATTTAGTTCACCCAAACTTGGGAGAGAATGGAATGAGGGATGATGAAAAAACTGACCAAAGATTGATTAGACTCATGATGTATGTGAAGAGATGCACTTCTAAGCATTGAGTTAGGTGCTAAACCTATTGAGCCTAGTTTATGCATAGTGATCTTGAGAGATATTCATCAGAGTTTTGTTGAAATTAAGACTTGAATCTACATCAAAAATTACTTGCTATAGCAAAATAAATTAGGCATCATAAGTATGAAGAACTTATGAAGACATGGAATTTCAAATATGTAGAGTCTGTTCAAATGTGAATACCCATGACTAAGGATAATGGTAAATAATAACCAAAAACAAACTCAAAACTATTTATATTTAAACAAAAAAGAAAATACAAAGAAAAAATATAAACATAAATGAACCAAAATTAAAATTAGGTTATGAAGAATCTATGTTCAAGTAGGAACAAGAATGTTTAAAAACAAAAAGCAAGAAATTATTAATGACATAGGATCAAGATATAAAGAGTCAAGATCTATGTGGACCATCAAGACATTCTTTAACACAAATGATAAAAAATAAAATAAGAAAACAAAACATGAAAAATAACCAAATAAATAAAATGGTTTGGAAACAAATTAATAACATGAAATCAAGATATAAATAATCAAGATCCATGTGAATTATCAAGATGTTCTTAAACACAAAAGAGACAATCAAAAATATATAGGGAAACACAAGACCAAAGTGAGAAAATAAGTAATAAAAGGAGAAAATAAGAATAAATTAAATGAAGAGGTGCAAAATCACAACAAAACACCAATAAAACTCAAATAAACATGCACAAAAAAAAAGCAAGTTAATGCAGTTTAAAGATAATTGTTCATGCAAATGTGGTAAAGGAATTAATTTCTACCACAACATAATGAATAATAAGGACATAATATTTTTTACCTAATTAAATAATAATAATTATAGAATAAATAGGGGAAGAGAAGAAAAGGAAGTGGTTGGCCGAGCTGACTCTAGTTGTACAAGACAAGTGGATGTTGCCTACATAGTTCCATGGATGCATATTCCAACTTGAATTTTATGCAAAATGTAGTTCTCCCAGGAAGTGGGATAGAAGATATGATGATGACCAAAAACATACGATTAATGTTTTAGAATAAAATGGAAGACTTGATAAATGTGATTGGTCTTGAAAACTGACAAGAGTGTGAGGATAAGATGACTTGAAAAATGACAAGCCAAAGGGACTTAATTTGTTTTAAAAATGGCAAGAGCATGACATGGTGGGATAAGGAAGAATGATCTTGTAAAATGGAAAGTGCATGGGACATGATGACTAACATAGTGGAAAGTTAGTAGGAGAAAATGCTTACAAAATGATAAGAGCATGAAGATCAGAAAGTAAAAAAAGCGTAAGACAATGTTTTTGTTATTTTATGGGGATCATTTTTTAATGTTTTTGGTGTTTTTGAGATAAAATATGTATAAGAGGGAATAAATAATTTAGGTGATGATAGTCCAAGAGTATAAGTTCCAATAAATATCCAACTCAGTTGCAATGACAATCATGGATAAAAAAAATAGCCCAGGAAACTAATTGAGAGTTCTAATAATAGCTAAAGCTAGTTGTAATGGAACATGCTCAAAAATAGATGAGAGTGAGGATCTTGAAAAGATAAAAATATTCACCAAAGAGTACCAAATGTAATAGTGAACAATGTGAAACATGAAATCAATCTAAAAAACCATGCGATAGGCAAAGATCCTAAGCTGTAAAGGTGTTCTTGTTCACTTGTGTGTAGAAGAAGCTACAAAATACTATCTTGGTTGAACTTATTTATAGAATTGGAATTGAAATTTTTCATAATGTTGATGAGACATAATCAAGATCATAATTGGTCAAGGGACAAAAGTGTTCAAGTTACAAAAATCCCTAGATATAACAAATAATAGGGTTCTTAAAGAGAATGACATAGGTTATGATAAAATGTGTTCAGAGTACCAATGGTCCAAAAGTATTTCACTGTCTAGGGTTGTGAAAGGAAGAGGGCTCATGCAAGAGTATTCTAGGGTAGGATAAAATGGTAGGGTAAAATTAATTCAACATAAGTTACCCCAAAGTAAGGGATCTTATAGATAATGGTTTGAAGCTATCACACGTAGAACCTCTTAAGGTACATGATGTTCATGGGCTATAGAAGTTCACCATTTATTTTATCCAGTTGATATGCCCTTGATCCATAATTTTCCATGATAACAAGTGATCCCAACTAATTAGGTTAAAACTTACATTTTTTCTTATGTTCAACATTTGTGTTCATTTGGTTCTCATTTATGACCAAATCACCAATCTCAAACTCTTGAGGGATAATACACTTATTATAGCTTCTCTGTAATCTATTATAATAGGATTACAATTTTTATAGGGTATTTAAATGCTTTCCATCAAGAAGTTATAGTTATTTTAGCCTTCAGAATCTGTAATCCTCATCATCTTCAATATGCTCTAGTCATACTCACAAAGATGGTAGCTCGATCTCTATCAGGATAATAGCTTATGTGCCATAGACAAGGGAGTATGGAGTGGATCTTGTTGGGGTTCAATGATTGGTTCCATAAGCCTAGAGGGTAGAAAATATTTGCAAGTGCTAATTATGGCCAACGTCATTGAAAATCTTCTTTAAAATGGCTATAATGGTTTTTTTTGATGCCTTGGCTTGTCCATTGCCTTATGGGTTATATGGAGTTTATTTCTTGTGCTTGATCTTTAATTTTTCACAAAGAGATTTTACATCTTGGTTTACAAAGGATCTACCATTATTAGATATAATGCACACAAGGATGCCATATCAATAGATGATATGGTAATGGTTGAATTTGTCAATTTACTTCCTGATGATGTAAGTGAGATGAATGGACTTAATCCACTTAGTAAAATACTCGATAGCAATTAGGATATGATTATGGCCATTTGAAGATGTTGGGTTTATTTTACCAATGAGATTAAGGCCCCATGTTGAGAATGACCATGGTGTTGTGATCACCTATAGTGGTAAAGAAGGTGCATGTATCAAATTTACATGTTGCTAATAATGAACACACTTCCTTACATAAATGCAAGCATCAGTCTCCATTTTTGGCCAATAATAGCCTATTATGTGGATCTTAATTTCAAAGACTACACCATTGGTGTGCACCCCACATATTCCTTCATGAACCTCCCTCAATGCTTTCTTGGATTATCTTGAAGATAAATAATGAAGAAGCATTCCATTATAGCCTTTATGATAAAGCATGGCTCTTAGGAGGGTATAATGTGATAAACGGCGATGGAATAGTTTTTACTAACTATTGGATAAGTCAACTGGGAAAAAATGATCATGGAAGTAGTTATAAAAGTCTTGGAATCAAGGTAATTTAGGTGGGGGATTAGGACCAACAATGACACATACCCTTTTTGAATCTGGGATAACATGTAGAGGCTGAAGAGGATTTTCAATCAAGAACTAATACTCTTTAGCTCCACCATCAATATGTATCATGGATCCAATCTTTGTTGTTACATAGGTAGATTTGTTATTGGCCCTTATAACTTGGTCAAACTATAGTTTTAAAATGACCTTTGAGATTATCAATAATTTACTTGTAAGGAACAAGTTTATCATTTCTAGTTTGATACTGAGTAGTGGTCTGATTGATGATTAATTGGGAATCACCATAGACCTTTAATCTCTAAATATCCCACTATATGGTAAGGTGAATCCTTGTAATCAATGCCTCATACTTGGATATATTATTCATATAATGAAATTATATATGAAATGATTTAGGAATTAGATCCCCCTGAGGTATAATCAATAATATACTGGATCTATATCCGTGAGATGTAAATGAGCCATCAAAATATAGACTCCATTATTCAGGTTCATGTGATGCTTGTTCTATTTCCATAATTTTATCATATGAAAAGTTGAATTTGAGTGGTTGAGTATCCGTGATAGGGGCTTAAATAAGTTGATAAAAAATAATCTGCCCCTTGATTGATTTTTAATTGTGATACTCAATGTCAAATTTACTTTGGAGCATAACCCATTTATCCATGCATCCTTGAAGAGCTACTTTGGATAATAAGAATTTGAGAGAGTCCACCTTGGCAATGACAATAGTTTTGTTGTTTAGTATATAATGTCATAATTTTTGGGTAGAAAAAACCATAACTAAACATACCTTATCGATAGGCATATAATTATGTTCATAATCCACTAGAGTGTAGATTAGATAATATAGTACATGTTCTTTACCTTGATCATCATGTTAGGCCAACAGTGCCCCCAGTGCATGCTCTATTGTTGATATGTAAAGAAGGAGTAGTCACCCAGTTGTTGGCAGTCTTAAGATTGGTGGATTAGCTAGATATGTCTTGAGTTTTGCAAATGTTATCTAACAATATTCATCCCATTTAAAAGTTACCCCTTTATTCAAAAGGTGGGTAAATGGGTGTCACTTATTTTCCAATTGAGAAATGAACCTACATATAGATTAGATCTTTCCTTGTAAACTTCATAATTGTTTGAGATTTCTTGGTGGAGGCATATCCATAATGGCCTTAACCTTGGTAGGGTCGAATTCAATCTATCTTTGTGATACAATTAAACCTATAAATTTCCATGATGTGACTCCAAAGACACATTTTTCAGGTTTAGGTAGACTTTATACTCATGAAGCCTCTCAAAGATTCTTCATAGAATGTCAGGATGTTTAGCTCTTGTTATTTATTTTGATAGTTATCATTAACATATTTCTCAATAATATCATGCATCATGTTATGGAAGATGATAAAATTAGGCCAAAATCACTAAAATGCACCAAATGGTCAGAACTTGTCATTTACAATTACCTATTTAGGCCAAAGTATCCTTAGATGGGGTAATACAATTTATGAGATTCAATTTTTTTAGGTAGAAAACACCATAGATAAACATGCCTTTTTAATAGGCATATAATTATGTTCATAAGCCACCATAGTGTAGCTTAGATAATATACTTCATGTTATTTACTTTGATCATCATGTTGGGCCAAAAGTGCCCCCAGTGCGTGCTCTGTTGCTGATATGTAAAGAAGTAGTGGTCATCTAGGTGTTGGTATTAAGAGTAGAAGATTGGCTAAATATGTCTTGAGTTTTGTAAATTCTATCTGATAATCTTCATCCCATTGAAAAGTTACCCATTTATTCAAAAGGTGGGTAAATGGGTGGCACTTATCTATCAATTAAGAAATGAACCTGTGTATAGATTGGATTTTTCCTTACAGGCTTCACAATTATTTTAGATTGCGTGGTGGAGGCATCTCCATAATGGCCTTGACCTTGGCAAGGTTGAATTCAATCCCTCTTTATGATATAATTAAACCTACCAATTTCCCTAATGTTACTCCAAAGACACATTTTTTAGGATTTATGTAGACTTTATATTCTAAAGCCTCTCAAAGATTATTCATAGAACATCAAGATGTCCGAATCTTATTCTTAATTTTTCTAGTATATCATCAACATAGTCCTCAATGATATCATGCATCATGTCATGAAAGATAATAGGCATGGCATGTTGATATGTGGCTCCAACATTCTTCAAGATAAATGACATGACTTAGTAATAGAATGTTCCTCATGGAGTGGTGAATGTAGTCTTGTGTTGATATTGTTGGGATATCTTGATCTAATTGTATCCAAAAAATCCATCCATTAAGGACAAAATATCATACCTAGTAGTTGAATCAAAAATCATGTCGATGTTGGGTAGAGCAAAATCATATCTAGGGAACACTTTGTTGATATCTCTAAAATTAATACAAATACATACACATAGGGTCTTTTTATTCATTGGGACTATGTTTGAAATCCATTCAGAGTAATCTAGTGGCCTAATAAAGCTTTCTCTTAATAACTTTTCCAATTCTACTATAACCAATAGGGTGATGCATGGATGCATCTTCCTCAATTTTTACTTGAATAGTTTAGCATTAGTATGGAAAAAAAGGTGATACACAACCAAATCTAGGTTCAAGCTTGGATTTTTGGAGTATTCCCATGCAAATATGTCAATATAATCCCTTAAGAGGGATATAATTTGTTCATGTTTTACTTCAGTAAGGGAATCTCCAAGGTAAACAATTTTAGGATCCTCATAGGTTCCCAGGTTTACTTCTATCATGTTTTCTATAAGGAGTGTGGATCCATTTTATAGAATTATAGGCAATGTATGATCATGATCATCTTCTTTTGCTACATTTTATTTCTATTCCTTCCAAATTTCTAGATAATGTGACAAATTAGAATTTGCCATCTCAGGTAAAGGCCAAGTAGTAAAAATCTCTATAAATGCAAGAGAAAGATGCTCAAACATTCGTTGTTATTCTAAAAAGGTGCTTGTACTAGCTATAGAACTTGGGCTAGATGGAAATTCTACATGTTGATGGGATGAACATAATTTCCCACCTGAGATCACTTGAAACAAGTTTTTACTTGAAGGCTTGTATTTTTCTTTACTTTTTCCCTAATTAACGAGTGCCTCATAGAGGTTTTCACCCAAAGATATAGATGTTTTATCTTTATTATGACCAAGAAATTTTTCTTACTCTCCAAATTAGGAATAATGATCTAATGAAAAATCAAAGCCTTTTTTGTGATTGCCAAAGGGAAATCTATCTCTTAGGCCCATGTATTCTGAAAGTGATTCTTATAACTAAAACTCATCGAGGCATATGACCAAATTTTTCTGGTCCCAATTGATGAGGTCAGGATGGAAAAGACATAGGGAACATTGAGGTTCTACTTCAAGATGGGAAAATCTAATGGTAAAAATGTGATGTTCTACTTTAGGGTGGAAAGTGCTAATAAAATAGGTTCTTACTTGAGGATGGGAAGCTCTAATGGTTAAGGTTAAAATGGAATTTGAATTAAATAGTTTCATGTCAATAAGCTCATCAAAAAAGCTATAATGAGATGTTTTATTGCTTCTAAGAGTATTATCGCTAGTCAATTTAGAATAATCATTATCAAAAGTTATGAGGTCACCCTTAGGTGGTATAAATCTTAGACCATGATTCAAATCAGGTACTCTAGTTGATAAGGGTTCCAGGATTCCTTATACTCATGGGCCAAGACCTTATAATATATAATCAATATGATCCATGATCTGATTAGGGATAGGATATTTTGGATTTTTAAATCTATTAGAAAGGCCTTTAGAATATAACCAGTATCCCTCGGTAAGAGCCTCTTGATAATTCTTTGGTGCAATAATAGGTAAATCATAGGTGGTTTTTTCTATTTCTTCTTCTATTGACAAATCATTATGGGTCCATTAGGATTATTTGAAGGTTTAGGATTACCAAATGTATTTTGATTTTTAGGTAACTTTGTAACATAGAATGCATCCTTAATACTATACATGGGAATGCCCATGTCTTGAATAACAACCTACTTCACAATATTTTTAGGAAATGAATCAGCTAAAGTGGAAGCGATATCACTAGGGTTGATGTAATTAGATGGAGGTGGATGTGAAATTATATCCTTGTTCTTCTTCACAATGAATTCAAAATTGGGACAATAGTTATAATTATGAAATTAGGCCTCAAGGTTTGCAATACTCATAAGGCTATTGATCGACAAGAATAGTAACCTCGATCCCATAATGGGGAAACATAAGGCATTGATGGAGGGTAGAAAGAAAGGATTATACTTCATGGATCCAAGGATGACCAAGAATAATGTTATAAGGTAATTTAATGTACATAATATGAAGCAATTTATGATGTGAAATAGACCCAATAATGATTTGTAACCAAATAATACCAGTAGACTCCCTTTCAACGTTGTCATACGCCTTGATGGTGATCATCTCTAGCTGAATGTCTTTCATAGTATATCCCAATCTTCATACCTACTTAAGAGATATGATGTTCAAACTCAAACCATTGTCTATAATATCCCACTTAATCTTATGGTTTTCATTGATTAATTCAATGTATAGTGGGTTATTAAGGTTGGGTCCAAGTGTAGACATATTTTTTTGATCAAATGTTACTTGATGAGACAAAGACAAATGTCCCACAAGGTTTTGTAACTATTCAGGGTTTATATCATTGAGAATAGTGGATTTTTGAAAAATATTGTTCAAGATAGTTCTATGGACTTTAGATGTTCACAAGAGATCTAAAATAGAAATATATGTAGGGTTTTTTCTCAATTAGTCTGATAGACTATAAGGATTTTATACATTAGGATGAGTCAGCTTAGGTTTGGTTAGAAAAGTAGTCAGATTTAGATCCATTGGTGTAATGTTCACATTGGGTTCTATGGAAGAAGTAGGGAAAGGCCTTGGAGAGTAACTCATGAGCATATAGTTGTGATTGCATAACCTAGAGGTGGCAAGGAGATAATATAATTAGAAGATGAAGGCAAAGGGCCTTGGAGGGTGAATTGTGGGTGTATAGTTGTATTGATACAAGTTTGAGTTAGAAAGGAGCCATTATAATTAAAAGGAGGGTGCTATCTATAAATAGTAACCCATATAAAAGGAGTCACAAATTTTTTTTATGAACTTGACATGGTATTACTAGGGGGAGAGTGTGTTGACCCTATAATAATGGGTCCTGTACTACGAGTAGCATGAGATGATTCACTTGGTTTAACAATAATAGTGGTAATTTGGGTTATATAAATGCATCCCATGGTATTTTTATAATCATAAGGCATGTTGTTATAACCCACATTGTTAGTATGGGTATTATGGTCATGATTATGCTCATGCTAATTACGATTTTAACCTTGATTCTAGTTCTATCCTTGGTTCTGTCCTTGGTTTTGATTTTTCCTTGGTGGTAGTTGATTTTGTTGAGGAAAGGGGTCCTTATAGATTCCCATATCTTGATTTGTGTCTTGATTAGGGGCCAACTTAATATTAACTTCACCACTCTCAATGAGATCTTTAATAATATGTCATAATTAGACACAATGATAAGCACCATGACTAATAACATGATGAAATTTGAACCATTCATTCTCTTTGTACCAATATAGTTTCTATTGATCTTGAGGAAATGGCCTTGGTACTAGCCATACAACTAGGTTAACTACTACAAGATTTTAGAACACCATTTCAATTGGTTATCTTAATTTTTTGAAGACCCTAAAACTAACTTGGTTTGTCATTCATGGAGGTTGCTTCTAAAAATTAGGTGGTGGATTAGGAAGAGTTACTTGTACATTTGAGGCTTGTAGATCTGCACCATTTATATGTCTTATTTCAGTCACACCATTTCCAACCATGTTCTTGTTCTTATTGGATTTAAGCTTATCTTGTGTAGATATTTGACTAGAAGATGGGGTTTGATTTGATTGTTAACCCTATAAAAATACATTAACAAGGCCCTTGGAAATAAAATCATTATCAATCTGTACACCCTTGTCTATGATCTCCTCAAATGAGTTAGCACAAGATAGACGTAGATTGTGCATGACCTCAGGATGTAAACTATGTAAAAATATATTTGCCAACTATTTGTCTGGAAAATTATGTTAAAATCAACCCACTAATGTTCTCCATATCTATAAATATGTAGTGAATCTTTCTCCATCTTGTTGTTTGGATTTTCACAAGTCAACAATGATCAATTCATGCTCTATGTTGTACGAGAAATGGTTGACAAAATTTTTAGATAAGTCATTCCAATATATAATTGATCCCTTGGATAACTTAAGTAGCCAATATAAATCTTATCCTGCTAAACTTTATGGAAATAATCAAATTAAGAACACACTACTGTAAGTAACCTCTTGGCATAATACAAAAAAAAATATAGATATGTTCATGTGGGTCACCCTTTCCTTTGTATTTATCAAATTTGGGTGCCTCAAAATTATGCAAAAAGGGGACTTGAAGAATGCTTACAAATGGATATAAACATATCTCATCAAATTTATACTTTTTGATCCTATCTCCACTCTCCAAACATGACACAACCTCCTTCATGGAGTTTCACTCTTGCATGTTTGGTGCATTTGTGGGTGGAACATAGTTGTTGGGGCGGAATGTGCCCTTATTGCTACTATTGGGATGGAATGTGCCCTTGTTATTGCATGGATTTATGAGGGATGTATACCCTACGTTTTGTGACTTGGTTTTGATTTTATCCTAGAGTTAAGTAAATAGGTTGTTGATTCCTCATAATCTGTTGCTTTGAACTATATGTGCTTTGTTGATTTTGAGAAGTCTTTTCTCTATTCACTAATTTTTACATTGGTTGAGATGAACTAGCTAAATATTTTTGAGGTATTTCCTCAATTCAAACCAAATGTTTGGGCTTATATGTTTTTAAAGTGACAAGAGGTTCTTGGTGATTAAAGAATGTGTGTTTTGTGTCTAGCAAAACATTTTACACAACCTTTTTTATTTTGTTCTATTCATTTGAGACACTTTAATCAGTTTTTGGGTTCTCAATCAATTTTTTCTACATAGGTTCAATCACATTTCTTTGTTCTTTGGAAGCATCGTTGTGGATTGAAGTAGTAACTAAAAATTCAATTAAGTCCATGATAAGATAATCAATATACCTCTGACTTATTTTCTTTATTTTGATGATAATATATTGATAAATTAGTTTTGACTTTATAAGGATTTCTTTACCTTTGTTAGAGGAAGAAGGTATGTTTGATTGTATAAAAGCTTGCTCTTGCTGTTTTTGTTCCCCTTCTCTAACGAAGGTGTGTAATTAATCTATAGGAAAATCTGAAGGTTATCTAGCACCAAGTTTTATCAATCTAAAGAGTGCTTCATCTTGGTTCTCTTGATATTCAATATAATCCCCTTCAGATCCTAAAGTTATAGGAAAGTCCTCAAAGATAACATAATTATCTTGTCCATCATAAAAATGCTCATCCTAATAGTTAGGGTCATAAGGGACCCCACTATGAGTGAACCTTTGAGTCATGTCTAGAAAGGGTTACTCTATAAATTTAACTAGATTTGGATAAAAGTTTATGCAAACATTTTAAATAAGGTATGTATTTTGATCTTTCTTCCAAATAAATGACTAACGTACTAACAAGACTATAAAAGGAGGGTGGCTTAGAACCACACACAATTAGAAGAATGTGTTCATGAAATTACTCAACCTTGGGTAGGGTTAAAATCATATAAATTAGAAGAGGGTATGATAACTCAAAAATCCTAGAGTGTCACTAGTAGACTAAAACATAGACTTTTAATATATGTCAATACTATAAAAGCTAGTTCAAATTCGACGAGTTGCTCCTAGAAAACTAGAAGAAAGCCCTTCAGATTAGGAAGGATATAATGCAAACAAATAAACTCATGATTTGGAAACATGAAATCATTCCTAAGTATAAAGCTAAAACCAAATGGGCAGCATAACATTGCCACATGGTAATAGGAATGGTAGTATAAAATGTGTTCTAGGACTAAAAATGTGAGTGATATACAAGTAGACTTGAATCCACCAAAGATGATAATGAGATAATGAGTCTATAAATGACCCTCAATTCAAATGAGAAATTAAACCTAAGTTAAAACAAGTCAAGTGCAAATGATGAACCCAATTTAACACATCAACCTTTAAAACTTAGAAAAGTCTAATTTTGAATTTAAATTATCAATGAGGGACTTCAAAATTTTTTGAAAATGATATAGACTCAAATGGATAGCATAACTGCACCAAAATGGATGATATCACACAATGTTTTAGATGACAATTTTGAACAAAAAAAGATGATTTTCACTTGGATAGTGTAATACCTGATTGTTTAGAAAATTATGGACAATGTGTTAGGTCATGACCTTTTGTTAACATGAAATTTTGACTCAAAACAAGACCAATTAATCTAAGACCAATTTAGACAAATACAACTAAGTAATCATCCTAACTCCTAAACTAATAAGGTGTGGCAAAGTGGAGTTGACTAAATTTAACAAGTTTTGCACATTTCTAGATGGATCCCATATCTACCAAATTTCACATCAGAAATAAGAGAATAAGCACATCATTTGGGTTCATGTCATATGGATTGTTGTAAAAAAGTCTTTCCCTTTTTACAACCACTACATCCATTGCTTGCTTAATATAGTATGATGTCCAACATGATCGAACATCCTGGAATTAGTCTCTACTAACAAAGATGGTTTAACTACTCAAAATACCATCCCAATGAGGGGATCCCAATTTATATACCCCCTTATGGAGAGGGGTTGAAAATTATACCAAGAGATGAAGTCCCAAGTCAAATATTCCCAATATGAGAGGTAATGAAGTCCCCCTCACAAGCCAAGATGCAATGAAATAAAAACTGAGTAAAAGAGATTTAAGGTTATTTCTAGATCACCCAAGCCATGTATATATTGGGGAGAGCCTTCAAAACATCTCTTTTACACCATTTAACTAAGATAATTTATAATAAATATGACACTTTTGATCCCACAAGTTCCTTATAGGGGATGGGGGGAGAGCATACATGCACAACTTCCTTTTTGCTCAAACAAATTTAAACTAAGAAATCAATGATAAATGAATTGTTTAAAATAAATTTTCTAAGTGAGTTCAGTTTTAAATCACTAAATTGAAATGTTTAGTGGTGTTCTTTGGCCCCTTGGCCTTAAGTTGTAAAACTTTTGAAGAAACAATCACAAAATCATTTAAATAAACATATAAGTTTTTATCTTAAACACCAAATAAAAGTTCCCAATTATTTTTAAGAATATAAAAGAGGTTTAAAAAGACTTAATTAAGCATGATTTGATCACTTTCCAAGTATTTATTGCAATAAAATTTTTAGAATGTTGTTTAGCTTTGAAGTTCTATTGTCTTTGAGACAAGTAACTTTATAAAACAAGCACTCGGGTTTGTGTTTCACTTGTGAACCCAAGGCAAAAACTTTATTCTCAAAAATACTTGTTAGCTCAATACAACATAAAAAATAATATTAAACTTATGAAAATATGCATAAAACAAGTTAGAAGGCTAAAAATAATAAAACCAAACACACATAACATAAAAACCTGTAGTTAGTATTGTGATCATAACTTTTACCATATATATTAGTTTGTTAAGAATTTTTTTGATGTTGTTTATAGGTCCAAATTATAACTCTATACAAAAATTCAAGTCAAAATAGTGAATAAAAAGTTATTATCTCTATACTATCTATTTTTACCTAAAAAATAAAAAACAAAAAGTGACAGTCACTAAAAGAGTCATAATTTATAAACTAAAAATTAGATTTTAATAAAATTTTGAGAGAATTAGGATGAAATTAGTAAGAAAAACCTATCAAAAATTTATAAAAAATAGAAAATGGATTAAAAAAATGAGCTATTTTAACATCTATTTTTGTTCAAATAGATGGGGTGCACAATCGTGTCCCACTGGGTGTGTCAAAATGTAGAGTGGATTAAGAAATTTGAATAGTCAAACATTAGCCAATAAATTAAAAAAATGCATAAATAACTAAATAAATCAAGCCAATTTATTCATGTGGGGGTTTCTAATTGTAATAAGATACAAATGAAAGAAATCAATCAACCATTACCTTCCCAAATGACTCCATTACTCAAAAATATGACTCCAAGTGTGTTCTTCCCTTGATCTAGAGCTCTAGTCTTTGTCAAAAATGGATTTTTTTCTCATCCAACCTCAATAAATCTATGCATAACCTAGGCTCATGATATAAACTATCCAATATTACTATCAATGAAACTAATTCAGATGCAAATTATATAATAATCAAAACACAAAAGAGTTGTGGAGAGATTTTAGCATTATAATTTTACACAATTTTAGCTTATGAAATGGTGTGATAGCCCTCCTATTTATAGATTTTTACAATTGATTAGAATTAAATATGACCATCCATCTTGAGATCAAGATGTGTGGCCAAGAATCCATTCAAATTTGGAGGATAAAATCAATAAATTCCCTCATAATGATTTGAGAGGAAGGGACATTAATTATGCATGTGTGCCCATAATTTAGATATTTTATGCATTTATGTCTTGTGGATGCCACCCCATAGATGATGTCACTAGGTGATGAAAAATATTGGGAATAAATTTCTAATATTAAAATAACCAATAACCTCCATGGAAAATATACGTAATCTCTTGATTTGAATTAATTAGACTTAAACAAGATTAATCAATATTTGTGTAATTCTTTGGACATTGGTCCTCAATTAATCGAAATGGTCATAAAGTCATATTACTGGGTCATAATTTGACTCAGGAAGAATTGAAAGGTGATGTTAGATGCATTAGAAATGTATTCCCATTTAGGATGTTACCAACACAAAATAATAAAGGTATGCGACATGTACTATTAAATTAGAAGAAAAGAGTGATCTAGAGCACAAAAAGGCAAAATTATCATTTTGACTTGAAATGAATTGATCAAAGTTAGGAATCTCATAAAAAGTATTACCACATTAAAGGATACTTTGGCCTAAATTGACACTTGTAAATGACAAGTTTAGACCATTTAGCATGTTTTAATGATTTTGGCCTAATTTGGTCATTTGAGTGCAATTCAAGTAAGATTGAAAATTTTTAAAAAAATGGTGTTAGGAGTTGGATGTCTATAGGGATAATTGATGGAGAAGAATCCACAAGTGAGGGAATCATAGGTGGAAAAGTATCCATAAGTGAGGGGAGGTCCATGGGTGGAGGAAAAGGAGGTGAATAAGGAATCACATGAAGGGATGGAACCATAGGAGGTGGAATCATGAGAGAATAAGGGGGAACCTTATTTAAAGAATGACCTATGGGAGGAATGGTAGAAGGTACAGGAATAGTTAAAATATTATCTTTAAGGTGCTACTAAAGGATGCAATAATGATCAGTGTGATGGGTGCCACATTGGTGCCAAAGACAATACACCTCTCCATACTTAGTAATATATTTAGGTAGTACCTTTGAGGGAGGTATAACCTTGTCTAAGGACTGAGGGGTATAAGGATGCAAAGTGTTAATATATTATCACATCTTGTGATAATGCATGGATTAATGGTTATATATGCCATGGAAGCAACAAATATGCATGTGAGTATTCTTGGTAGAGGTACTCATAGGAGGAGGTGTAATAGAAATGGGAGTTTAGTAAGGTTAATCAACTCATTTGGTGGGAAATAGAGATATCTATGGTAAAGGAGGCAAACCATCACCAAGAGAAGGTGGTGGTGGTGAAGGGACTGGACTAGGCTTGATGGAAAGAGTGATGGGATCAAAAGTAGGGTTAGACTCAACTAAAGTGGGTGAAGGAATGGGATCTAAATTAGGATATATTGAGGGAGGGGTGGGGTTTATAAAAGGCAAAATGAGAGTTGCATGCATCTCAAGGATAAGCAGGATATAGGGGTTATGGTACCTAGCAAATAGATAGGGTCCAGTCATAACATGATCCATAAGCATACTCCTGTGAGGTTATTCAAAAATTATAAGGGTCCACACCATATCTACCCTATGATAAAGAGGAAAAATGTTAAAATTAGGAACTATATATGATGAAATATGAGAAGATGAAATAAAATACTAAAGCAAAGAGGAATGACAATGGATAATCTCAACATCATAGGCCTAAACAAGACCACCTAAGAATGGATCATCTAAGGTATAAACATAATCATAATTAGGTGTATGAAGATCAATTATGTAGGTAGGGATGACATTATCATATAATGAGGTGTGATGAATGGAATGCCAAGTCTTATTCAATATAATAGGGATGTCATCACAAGGTGGTTGACGAGAATGAGGCTATAGAGAAGCAAGAAGTGGAGAGATGAGATGAGGTGAGAGATATAAATTTTTAATCTTGAGATTGATATTGCTAGGTTCATCATCATCAAAATCTAAGAGGTTATGGGGAATATTCACAATGAGTTTAGGATGACCATTGTAACCTTGAGTGGAATTGATGAGAAAGTTGAATCATTGAGACGCACTAAATACAACACTGGGCAAAGGTTCAGGAGTAGGAATCTTGAAAACACCATGGTCTTGGAATTGTTCAAAATTTCAAGGGTTAGTATCACCTTGGATCCTATAGATAAATCCATTATGAAGGGATTTAATGCATTGGTAGACAGAAGAAGAAAATACTCATATACAATGAATCCATGGCTTACCAAGCAAAATGTTGTAAGATAGAGGAAAGTTAAATATCATCACCTTCACATGAATAGAAATAGGTGGGACAGTAATGGGAAGATACACATAAACTAAAATAGGTATTTTTCATTAATCATAGTCTTGACATATGATGTGTGTGTATTTGAGATTAATTTCTAAATATCTAAGAGTTTTGATAAAATCAAGAGAGGCAACACAGGTGCTAGAACCCTCATTAATAAAGGCATGCTTGACTTGGATATCACCAATTTGGACAATAATGAATAGTGGAGGATCATCCGTATAAATCAAAATATCATTAGGAATCATGGAAGCAATGGGAAACTTGAGGGAAATATAAGTTTCTATTGTTTCATCAACATGTATGGACATATCTTCGCATTGTTACAATATGCTATATTTAGAGCTAGATAAGGTTTCTTCACATCCTACTAGAGGAGGATGAGGGATGTTCATTTTGAACAAAATATACATAAGATGGTTTCAATGATGTGGAGATGTCCTCATAATCTCAAGAAATGGAATTTGGGATGGGAGATTAGTGAGTTATATTATGGGATCCCACTCATCATAACCCATAAGAAGGTTGTTAGAAATAGGTGCATAGTGTTAAAGGAGGATCCAAAGTACATTATAATTTATGTTGATAAGAGGGAGAAGTTTTAGAATAAGGTCTTAAATTATGTTGAGAAGATGAATAAGTTGATGCAAATTAGTTTTGAAAAGTGCTAGAAGATGTGTTGATAGAAGCTTGAGTATCATTGGTGTTAAGTAAAGAAGATGGAGGGATGGTAGAAATAGAATGGTAAGTGTTATCCAAAGGAGGAGTTGTAATTGGTTCATCAAAATTTATAAGATCATATTACCCCAACTAATTTAAATGAGTTAGAGAAGAATCTTGGATAACATGAAATGTGCAAGATAATGGAGGTGTGTAGATGGGTTCAGGATCAGTGAAAGTAACCACCCTCTGGATATTAGTCATATTAAACACATTCTCTTTAGGATTTGGGTCAATACGACTTTCAACATTGTTGGTGGAAGAGGTGGGATTATCTTGGTTATCATGGTGATTTGGAAAAATATCTTTATAGATGGCCAAATGAGCATTGTATTGATTAAAAGCTTGAGATTTAGTATTTGTTTTGTGGGATTTGAAAGCAATGTCATAAGCTTGTTGACATTTTTGAATGATAGATCATGGTCAAAATTAGGACCAAGAAGAATATCCATAGCCAAATTATGAATCTACATACGTGTTTCATGAGAATGACCCCAACTAGCATGAAACAAACAAAATTTATTGGGATCATACCAAGATTTCATAAGATGAGTGGGATCAAGTTCTCATGGTAGAGGCCTAGGTAGACATTTGAGGAATTTTATTGAGGAAAAGGTTTTTGAAAATTAATGTTATTAGGTGAATATAAGTGAGGATTGGTGAGTTATTGAGGAGGAGCAGGTGGTTCCAAATATTGGTTAGGAACAACAACTTTAATAGTGTGAACAATGTCATAAGAGTTTATGACACCATCATTGGTAGCATGATGATTCTTGTTTTTAAGTAGGATATGAGTACCTGTATAAGGTTTGGGTGGTTAAAATTGATGCATAAGAAAATGTTGATGTTTAACTTGGTTAATAGCCTCCTCTAAAGTATGTGGAGAGAGAGAGTGCAGACATGATATTGCAACTTGGGAAAAAGAGCATTAGTAAAGAGATGGAAAGGTTATCATCGACCATGTTATGTTTACATTTTTTGGACAATGTTTTCCACCTTTTAACAAAAGATTAGGAAATTTCATTTTCAAGTTATTTAAAATTGATGAAATGGGCCAAGGTATTCTCAATAAGATCACTAGTTTGGAACTCTTGGATTAGAGAATTTACTAAATCTTCCAAACTAGTAATAAAATGGGTTTTGAGTTGGTTATACCAATCTATAACACCACCTATGAGAGTTTTGGCTAATAGCTTGGTAGCGGTGAAGGTGTTTAACTTGACCCAATCTTTATATAGATTTCTAAATTTTTTTAGATGAAGAGTAGGATCAGTTGACCCATTATAAGAAATGGTAGGGTGATACCTCTAATATTATTATTAGAAATTTGAGATGTAAGAGGCTGATTTTGAAGATTCCTAATTGTCTTGTTGATAAGAGGAGGTTGAGGGATATGATTACCATGAGAATCCTGAAGAGGAGGTGGGGGAATATTTTGATTATGCATTCCCCATGGAATCTATTAAGGGTGGGTTTGAAGATGGATAAGGTGGTTTTGCATTCAAAGTATTTGATTTGTATTATGAGATTGAAAAGTGTTCATTTGATTAAGTGTTTGTAATAAAATTTGGTGGGTTTGAGTTTCATTATTGGTATTATTTGAAGCATTAGAATTGGAAGTAGTGGCTTGGGTAACTCTATTGGTGTTGGTAGAATCTTGAGAAGAGTTATTAGAGTGTGAGGCATTAGTGGCAAAAATTGCTTATGTAGCAAAATATGGACTAGTGAAGGGATGAGAAGAGGGAGCACTATAAGCATGATTACCATGGGTATAAAATGATGCACTAGTGGAAGAGTTGAGGAGAGTGGGTCTTGGAAGAGGCCCACTAGATGTATAACCTACCATGTTAGTGGAGATAGTGGGCATTGAGGTAGAATAAATCAAAGAAGAAGTCATGGTATGAGAAGGGATCAAAATAGAGGGAAGAGGTTGAGAATCAAATAAACTTGTATCCCCAAATCCATGTGAGAATGTGGGAGAAGGTGAATGATACTCTTTAACTTGACCACTAATCATGAGATGGTAAATGGTAGAAAGATCCTTTCCTCGATGTTGAGGAAATTAAGAGATAAAAAAGATCATTTCAGGGGGATACTCTAATTTAGGTTGATATTCAAGTGAGAAGAGAGGATTATGAAGTGAAGAGAAATGAGGAGGGGCCCCATAGTTTTTTGTGTGAGTGGATATATGAACATTACTCTCATCTATAATAGGATCCATAAGATACTTATGGGAGACCTTATGAGGGTTCGTAAAACTCATCATATCCATTGAATTCAACTCAGTGTTATATTCAAAAAAGAAGTTCAGGATGAAGGAGAAAGGATAAATAAGGAAAAAATGATGCAAAATAAAGGAAATAAGAATCAATAGATAAGATTATAGAGTCTATAAAAAACATGGGTTGAAAACTGAGAAAATAGGGATACAGGGTCAACTAGGTAGACCTAGTTCTATAACCTAGGCTGAAAATAGGCAAGAAAAATATATATAGTCAATAGGGTTGACCTATTTATGTATCTTGGGAGGCAAAAAAAATTATTATGTCGATAGGGTCAACCTAGTACTATAGGCAGGGAAAACAAACATTCTATAAGAGACTGTGTCAATGCAGAATGACTATGTATTGAGACAAGAAAATTTTTGCAAGTAATTTTAAAAGAAAGAAGTGAAAAGAAACACACAATAAATTAGGTTAATTAAGATGATCAAATTGAGGCACATAGCATAAAATATTGCACCAAGGCTGGTTAATACAAGGTTTTATAATACAACATACAATTGAGCAAGGAACAAAAAATCAACTTGGAAAGTAAATGCTAATTAAGCGATATCCTAAATGTTTATTAGATAATTAGAGTATGATCTTAGATGTGATAGGGAAGTTGGATGTAAGCAAGGAACTAGAAATAAATCTATGGATGGTTTCTAGATGTTTAGGCTGGAAATGATCTATTTTGGCAATGGTACTGGCTTGGTATTGGAGCCTACTCCCTCACTTCATACATCATAGTGATAAGGGTGTCAAGTGATTTATAAATATATACCATTAACCACATATTTATACTTGGTTAAAAAACCAAGTCATCTTTCCCCTTAGTGATGAAATCCAAGTAGATAGGCCTTGGGTACACAATTATTTAAATGCATTTTAAGATTACGTGATTTGGTAGTGTGTGCATAAAAGAGAAAAATAGTGAAATTAAATGGTATATTGAAAAACCACATAATTAAAATATATGATTTATTAAAATTATGAAAGAAACTAAAAATGAAAGTGTGAGCTAATTACTAGCATATAAATGTTAATTCTAACTTTGAAACATAGTACAGTATCAGTTTAGATGATAGTGTATGCAAAGATTACAAAACAAAGTCAACATCATCACTAATGTACTAATGAATAAAGGGTATGTGAAAGAACTAAATTAACAATGTCGACATATTTTTCTAAATAAAAGACAAAATAAGAACTAGGTCGATAGGGTCGACTTAGTTTGCTATACAGGGGAAATTTTAAAGACTACAAATTATGAAAAATAGAACTGTAATGAATAAAAAATGATAAAGGAGAGAAATGAACCTTGGTCGGTTGGAGGATGTAGATGAAATGAGATTTCTATTGAAATACCCTAATTTTTAATTATAAATTCTGCCAATTGGGTTGATTTGGTCGACCTAGTTCTTTAGTTCCCTATTTGCTAAAACTTGTAAATAATACTATGTTGACAGTGTTGACCCAGTAGTATATCTATAAGTTTGAAAGTGTAGTGTTGATAGAGTTGACCTAGTATCTTGTACTTGATGAAAACCCTACGCAAATAGAATAGAGTCATATTGATGTGACTGTGTGTTAAACCTCCACATAGAAGTTAGAAACTATACTGACATTATTGACCCAATATCACAAATATAGAAAGATAATAAATAAAATGATAATATAATGAAAAATGTGAGATAAAAATTGCAAGGGTTAGATTCACATCAGGTTCACTAGAATATACACAATAAAAATGCATCACGTTTATAAATCAATCCTAACTCAGAGAAGATAGATCATACTTACACTTCTGATTGGGGATACATTAGATAATTGGAAACATGACCAATGTGGGGATTCAATACATCCAATTAGGGGATATATTACCTTAATACAATCTTTTAAGGAGGGTTCCAAAGCCTCCAATCAATCACAATCATGAAATAACCCTAGATAGGTCTTATGTTTTATATTCACTAAACTAATAACAGGTAAATTAAAGTCTAATCTAGTCACCAAAGCTTTTGGCACAAAGTGGGAGTAGGAAACAATAAAAATAAACATATATAAGAGACATATACTCATGTTAATGTATAAAAAATCCTAATGCATAGAAGAGAAGTAAAAATGCATATCTATCTACTCTTATAAAGGAGGAACAAAGTTAGGAATATGTACCTTTGAAGACAAATCCATCGAGCCTCAATCTCTTCCTTAGCCAAGGTGCTTCATAAGAGGTTATTGTGGTATGTAAGGATGACAAAGACAAATCAACACTAGGCTACATAACCTATCAATACATCTAAAAACTTCTCCATAAGACAAGATCTGTATCTTGAAAGAAAGTATGAAACCCTAAATTTTTTCCTCAAGTAGAATGGTGGATAAGCAGATACGAAATAGATCTTACTTGTTATTATCTTCTTTAAATAATGATGAAACGATCTTATATATATAGGAAAATTTAAATCTAATCCCTTCTAAAAGTTTTGGCTGATAGGGTCGACCCAATCCACCTAGTACAATTATGGACAAGAATTCACTAGGTCATAGGCTAGGTCAGCCAAGAGCCAACCTAGAGCCTAAATGAATTTTACCCAAAATAGTATAGAGTCGACCTAGTTAACCTAGTACATTAAACAGTTGAAAGGGTATTAAGGTTAAGAAAATGGGGATAAGAGGTAGGAAATGACTAAGTAGTGTGTAATAGATAAGAACAAGCTTAGGGGAATGGTTTTCAGGAGATAAGTGTGTAGATAAAAAGTGGTAAAAGGGATAATAATTATATGAAGCATTAATAGTCTACCTACCCCTTTCCTGGTGCACCCCATAAGGTATGCACTTAGAGAGATTGAGACTCGATGGGTTCTTGTAAGATAAAGAGCGTCAGTAAGTGATAAAAGTTTCAAAATATTATGTGTATACATGGGTAACTTAATAGCCTTCACAAGTCAAGCTAACAACTTTAGTATATATAACTACTTACGTAAAATAGTTTCATGGAGCTTATGTTTCATTCATTGCTCATGTTAAGTAACATTTAAAATCCTAGGTAGTTAAGAACCAAAACATATCAAAGAAGGGAATTCCACAAGGTAGATCATTCTCAAGTTGTTGGTCCATTTCTATGAAAATTATACTAGCAAAAATGGGATCACACACTAAATTTTATAAAATCAAGATAGTTTTTCAACCATTCTTCATGGCATGGTACCCAATTATTGTCTCTAACCTCATTGATGAAAAGTTCTTTAATTCATATCTCTGTCCATATTCAAGAAATTAAATCTCAAGGTAAAATGATATAAGATTCTTCCTTCCCTCTCATTACAAAAGTTCAATGTAAGGGGGGATATTAGTATATTTAATAATTATATATATTTTTATAATTATTGAAATGCACTTTATAACGTATAATAACCTAGTTATTTACATATATTTAATTATAAGTATTTTACATGAATTTCTCATATATTTAAAGTATTTTATATTATTTCCTAACCTCAATTTGTCTTTCCTTCTCTATACATTCATGAAATGATTTAAATTAGGTTAAGAGAGTTCTTATATTATATTTTCACTCCACCAAAATTCATTATCAATATACATTTAATAAAAAAAAAAGTTAGCTTTAGTAATCGCCATAAAAAATGTTTTTTAATCAATGCACATGGTTATGAGTATTATTCCTAGTTCATAGTGATATTGGTTTCCATTATTCCAAGAATATAATAGCCCTTACAATCAATTATATAGATTTGCAATAGTGCAATAGGTATAATTACTAGGTGGATGCTAATGTGCTCTTAATAGCTAAGTTTTATGATTGCCCTGCATAATCACAAAATATAAAATAACAAAAGGAATGTATGATCTTAAAACAGAACAAATAAAAGTGTATATTTGGTAATTTTAATTTTCATTTTAGATGAGATGATTTCTTCAAGATTTAAGTTGTAATTTTGAAGATATAATAACAAAAGAATTGAGTGTATTTTTAAAAAAATAAATACTAAAACTTTGTATTTGTATTTCAATGGGCATGAAAAACTTTTGATTATCATTTATATTAAATTATGAAACAATTACAATGAAAACATTATAATGATATATTTTGTAGTTTTAGAGTAGAACAACTTTAAAAATAAATAGATTCTTTATATCTTAATGTTAATATAAAAATTTTAGGGATGAAAAATGTGAGAAGATGAAAATGACAAAAAAAAATGATGTACCAAAAGTGGGTTGATCTCTTAGAAGAATGAAACATAACAGATTTTGTAAGTTAAAATTAAACATTTAAAAACTAAATGAAAGAAATAATTGATTAAAAATTTACATAAAAACATAAAAAAATGTAAAAAATAATCATAACATTTTTATAAAGTATTATAAAATTTAAATATTCCTATACAACTATTGAAACTGAATTAAAAGTGAACTAAAAATAATTACTAATTATTTAATAAATTAAAAAATAAAATAAAATTACTAATACTTTTAAATTCATAATTAAACTCTCATAAAAAATTAGAATCCTTCATGAACTTAAGAAAAACTTAAAAAATAAATAAACTTTATTTATTTTAAATTAAAAAAAAAAATATGAATACGTTCATAAATATGTAACCAATAGTTTTATCTTCTCTTAAGTTGGCCCCCGGTAAAAAGTTTTAGAAATATTTTTTAAATATTCAAATATTTATCTATTAATATTTTATTAATTCCATTTTATATTTATATGGAATCACAATTTAATCAAATTTTATAATTATATGGAATCACAATATAATACAAAGTCTTTGTTTTCCACCATTTGGATGGTATTCTCATTTTTAAATTAAAGCGAGGTACTTATTTTCAAATAAAGTAACCATTCACCCCATTTTAATATTTGTGGGTTGGGGGAAAATAATTAAAAAAAAATGATGGGAAATTGAGTATGGTAGGAAATTGTATAATATTTTATTTAAATAAAAAATATATAATTTATGATGGATTTAAGGGAATCATGTTTATTATATATTAAATTAGAATTATTTATATTTATTGGGTTGGGTTTTTGATTAATTTTCTATTGTTTAAGTGATTAAATTGAGTCTAAGGGTTGGGGTGGAAACCACTAGAATAGTTGGAGGGAAGCACCTTCATGGGATCTAAGGGTAAAGTCTCTTAAGTTAAATTTAATTTGTGTTTTTTATGTTCATAAAATTACAATTAGAATTATTTTTTCATTTATATTTTATATTTTCAAATAAATATATAAAAATATTATATTTCTTAGATTTTTTATTATTTTTCAAATGATTATTATTAAATGGATTGATAACTTTATATTTTGTACTATTCATTGACCTATTTAATGGTGTATTTATGGAGATTAAAATATTTTATGTATAAGAGTTGTATGGTTAATTTCCTTTGTCTATAAGTCCCACATTTGTCACTTGATTTATTTATGTTTCATATTTTAGCCCGATGTCCTTTTAAAATCATCTAATAGCTAACACATATCTACTTAAATTAATTATACATATTAACCATAGAAACTTTTTGAATTGTTAAATTAAATATAATGGTACATATATTTACCCTTAATCTAATGGTGAAGATTTGACCCCAAGGATATGACCAATGGTGTTCTTCAAGGATTGATAAAATTTGGATGGACTCCAATACCATGTGTGGTGCTTACAAGTGGCATATTAGATAGTGCAAGACATAATCCACCATTTTTAGACTTTTAAAATGCATAATAGTGTATAACTCGTGGGTTACACCATGTCACCTTTAACCAATGGTACATATTGTATGACTAACACATTCTTGGCTCACTCAATATGATATGTGATTGGCTTCATGTTCCATGTTGGTTTTAGATGGGTCCCTCCATTTTATAATACTTTTTAATGAATTTAAAATTTAAAATGTAGAGTTTTATTTATAAAAAAGTGGTTACAGCTCCGGGTTGGGTGGATGAAACTTAATTTTGATGGAGCCTCAAAAGGGGTTGGGGGGGGGAGAGAGGTGTTACCAAGGACCAAGATGGGAAAGTGGTTTCCATTTGTGTGATCCCTTTGAGACACCAAACCAACCATGTATCCTAAGTTATTTGGGTAATTCAACCTATTTCATGTTCCTGCATTCCTAAGTTGGTCATCGAGGGAGACTCACTCAACATCTTCAATGCTTTATTGGGTAAAATCACCCCCTCCCACATAATTAAGTCCATTATTGATGATTCCTAATTTTTAATCTCCACCTTTGTTGAGACATACATAACTCATATTTTATGTGAAGGTAACTATCTTTTTAACTTTGGGGTTGGAGTTGATACGCTGGTCATGTGGGAAGGAGATAATAGTATCCCAGCTCAAGTTTTAAACATAGTAAGAAATAATTTCATGGATGAGTCATAATATTTTAGTGAGATGACCACTCATGGGAACATTAATCTTGAGTGTGTGGAGATCCTCTCCCCTATGATATAATTATTGGATTACTAAAGATCATAGCCTCAACATTGATAAAAATAACTATCTCAAACAATCTTAACAATTGAAGGCTGATACCAAAATTGTTGCTAAAACTAAATAAAATGAGAAAAATAAAATCTTTAAACAAATAGGCGGTGATAAAGACCACTTAGAACCACTTTCATGTGCTGAAGTCTAAGGGAATAGAAAAAAATTGAAGAAACTTTACAAATGTGGTCTTGTAGAATTCATACAAAAGATCAAGGGCCATGACGAACTTTAAAGGATTTCATGCTTTCATGGAATAAACTCACTATAAGGATGAGGGGTTTAAGGATTGTGGTGTCTAAAGAAAGAATTGGGGAAGTGATTATAATGTCCTACGATGGGGTGAAGGCCTTCAAGGATAAGATTCAAAAACTTGAGTTGATGCAAAATTTATTTGAAACTGATGTAGTGTTGAAGACTGAGAAGAAGGGATTCCTAAGGCAACACCTCCCCCAATATTGGCCAAATATATGCATGTATATAATTAAATATTTGACCCTTTATAGTAAGTACACCTTAATTTTTTCCCACCATTTTTTCTTCTCAATCACTTATGTGGTTATAAGATCATTCTACCATTTTATCTCTTAAAATCTTTAGAATGCATGACCCTTCCCTATCAGATTAGTGATAAGAATGAGATCATCCACCATGGGATTATTATTATACTTGTCCAACATGGTGAATCCATGTGTGGGAAGCCGATCCCCTAGCTAAAAACACCTTGGTTGAAAACCCTTTCAAGAATGAATCCAGTCTTCCAGAGAAAAAGTAAGGGTCCCTCACTCCCATCTTCCCCCAACACTTTTCCCCTATTGTCAGCTTTGACAATTCCCCCTTTAAATGCTCGACCACATTTTCCCCTACATCTATAAGAAAAAATACTAGAATAATCACCATATCCTATAAAGAGGTTGATGGCTCTATGAGCATGGAAACTTATAGCTTGGTAGACATATGCAAGGATTACAACAAGAAAATCAAGGTTTTCCTAGATAAATTATAGGGTATATGGATAGCCATGACCTCCCTCAACAAGGATTAGAATGAACTAAAATCTGAAATAGTTAATCTTAAGAAGGAATTAGATAAAGTTAAGGAAAAGAAATCCCATTTTATGGAGAAAGACATCACTATTGAACTAGAACAAGAGGATACTAAAGACACTCAATCTACTAAAAAAGTTAAAAGGACCATTAGAATCCATCATAAGAAGTCCAAACACATCCCCTCAAAATTACCCTACAAATATTCTCAAGGAAGAATTAATCAAGAATTATTATTAGAGAAGATTAAGGAGACAAAATAAGATACATCATAGGGGAAGTCTAGCTCTTAAGAGCATTTAGTTTTAGATTAAGGTAAAAACAGGTTTTGAAGGGGCCCCAAAACCCTATAACAAAATCAAGAAAGATAAAGCATTAACATGCACCAGGAAAAGCATTCCTAAAACCTACTAAAAAGTAGCATCAGCCTAAGGTTATACATGGACAACCTCTAAATTCATTATACATTCAACCCCCTAATTTCCAAATAATGATTTAATAACTATTTTTTAGGGGTAAAATCCAGGATTGTTGCCTGCCTTCCATCAGCTATATTCTGCTTCCTTTCTAGCTCTCTGATTTTCCTTATGGGTCTTCTTCCAGGTTTGTCCGGAAAGCCAACATCCGGCTTCACTTTTACAAGCTGCTCATCTCTTTTTCTAGATTTATCCAGAATAGAAGCAAGATGTTTCACCTTTGTTTGCTGCTTCTAGTTTCTATCCCTTTGTATTTGTCTTTTTTTCAGCCTTTTTCCTTTAGTTTAGAGAATGCTTTAAGTTTTCTCTATTATCGTTCATAAGAAGCTCCTCCAAAGGCAAATCTTTATCAACCTGAATCTTCATAGGATGAGAAAGAGGAGGATCTCTCTCCTCTAATTTTTTTCCAGTTTCAGCCAAGATTTCTCCATCCTCTAGCATTGCTTTGCCTTCTGCCTCTCTCCATCGGTCCTCTACCCTTTGGTATAGAATGATTTGCTTTGATAAATCTATCAAATCTTCTATGCTTTGTGTAGGTAATATGGTTTCTGGTTGCAGTCCATTTCCTTCTGTCTCAGAATTTTCTTTCTCTAAAGAGATCTCTATATCCACCTCAAGAAGTGGGCCTTTAGGATCTTCAAAAGATAGCGCTTTACCCTCCTCAACATTTAGATCTTTAGTTTCTTGATTATCCTTTTGTTCTTGTCACTGGTCCTCTTTGGGTTTCCATACTTTCTTTTGCTGGACCATGGACTTTTTCCCATCCAAAACACTATTAGGATGAGTTTTGCTTCTGGTTGGACAATTTTTTACCCAATGCCCCTGTTTCTTGCAAGCATAACAAGAGTTGGGCAGATCTTCGAAACAAATTCCTTGAGATTTTTTACCAAACTTGGAAATTAGATCCACTTTTTTTCGGAGCTTATTTAAATCTGCCACTTTAACATACATCCTGGCAGCTTGAAGTTTGGTTTTGGTTGCCGTAGCCTTGTCCAAAGCCACAAGTTCCCCAAAAGAACTGGCTATTCCTTTAAATATGTCCTCGTGCCAAAACTATAAAGGGAGTCTAGGAAGTCTAACCCAGATGGGGGTTGTTAAGAAAAAAGAATTCGAGAGATCCATATTCAACTCCCATTTTTTGATAGTAAGAGAACATTTCCAAAAGTCCATGGACCTCCACACAAAACCATATTCATGTCTTCTTTATAGTTGAAAGTAAATGAATAGAAACCATTCAACATTGGTGCAATAAATATCTCTCCTCGAATGACCCATTTCCTTTTAACCATTTTTATAAGAGATTCTAGATCTGGTCTTGCTCCTAAAAATTTACCCACTAAGGTGAACTCCATGGAGGACACAGAAAAATCTATTAAAGGATCTGGAATAAAAACTTCATACTCTGCTTTCAACCCATCTAAGGATTTTTCCTTATTAAATTTGCCTTTGTTTTTCTCTTTCTCAATCTCCTGTCCCAGTCGGGAGCCACAAAATCCATAGAAAGGGTCATTTCCGCTCAAAGATTTTTTGCTATTTGTTTCAACCACAAATTTTGACTCAATACTCTTCTCAACCCCTCCTCCAATCCCTCCAGGGTTTGTCCCTCCTGCCTGATTCTCCACCACCAGTTTCCCATGTGCCCGCAGCCTAGTAATTTCCAAAACTGGAAGAGCGATTCACAGACCTGCAGGTTTGAAATCAGAGGGCGCGCCCAATGCGCCCATAAGCGTTCAAATTTTCCCCAGCACCCAGTTTAGGAGCATTTAGTTTTTGTTTAGGGTTTTATCTAATATATATTTTTTGTCTTAGTTTTTTCCTTCTTGGTAGTTTTTCTTTAGATTAGCTAAAGGTATTTTGTTTCATAACATGGGGCTTTGTTTTTTGACCATGGGTCTTACTCTATTAAACTTGTGGTTATTAGAAACCTATAAAACCAAAATATTTTACCCCATCTAATAAAAAAATTATGGGTTCTACTATGTCCTCCTTTCATCTAGAGGTCATTCCCCGAAATTGACTAACTCTAACTCATGTACTAAAAAAGGTTCTCAATTGACTCAATGAGATGGCGTGGAAAGTTGATTTCAATTGTAAATAATATTTTAAAAGTCAAATCCTTTATATATATCTTAAATTATGTATTATCTACTAATGTTTATGGGCTCTACCTTTTATCCTCCCAAACCAGTGGAAAAAATTGGTAGGTAACTTTATACTTACATACTCAAAAATAATTATGCTATTGATGGATTGTGGTGGATTGAATTGATGTGTAAAATAAAATGATTTTTAAAAAAAATATAAAATTTTATTAATAAACACTCAAAAAATATCTTATTGATAGAATAAATCCAATGAATTAAAAAACAAAATACTGATCTTATAAAAACCACTTTACACTTAAAAAAAATAGTGGCCTAAAAATAAGAAATTATCCATGTTTTTTACATTCAGTATATGATGAAACCACTCTATTAGAAACCTACGCAATTATAAGTTTTGTCTAAATTTTATTTAAGATTTTTTTTCCCTCTATTGTTCACATATCATATTCATTTTGTGAAATGTACTCCAAAAAAAAATTAATATCACCAAAATGATGCACAAAACAAAATAAAAGTAGCCAACACAATTTAATTTTGAAAATTTGATTAACTCTAATAAATATTATACAAATAATAAAAAATAGGGCCAATTTGAATATATCCATTGACTAGGATGGATAAATTACTATTACATTTGATCAAGGATCTTTATGATATTAAACTTGATGAAAAAATTTACCCAAATGTAATGTATAAATAATAATATATATTTTTATTTACCTTTTTACCTTTTTATGTTTTACAAATTAAAATTTTAAATTATATTACATTTTATCAATATGTCTATTATAAAAATATTATGTTAGTGAAGCTATAAATTTGAAAGTTAAAGATTTAAATAAATTTATCATATTTTAAATTGAGGGTGTTTGGTAGATTCCTTTTCTTAAATTAATAATCCTTAGGTTGTTTCACACCAAAAGTTGAGTAAATTGGGTGATATATCTTTGTTGCAATCACATTATCCCTTTTACTACACACCAAAAATGTTTTTGAACACTTAAAATATGTATTGAAGTTTACAATGGTGCCCAAAACCATCATGAATCTCAAATGTTTTCCCTTATGCACACATTTAATTATATATTTATTCTAAAAATTAGAGTCATTTATACTATTATGAGCATATTTTGATTCACATATTCATCCTATTCAAAAATAAGAACATAATCAACTATATTAATATTGCATGATATCATACAATCATTCATGTCACTCATTGTAATATATTTTCTTTGTAAAACATATCAATCCATATCAATCATGTTATTATAGTCATTTTGAAAAAGATAAAATGGGTTCCCTACACAATTAAAAGTAATTGAATCATCAAAAGTGAGTTCTTGTGTATTAAGGGTGAGCCCATACAAATATCCTCTACTTAAAATACTAACCTTGCAATAATTTTTCTATATCAATTCCTTCATCTTCAAGGTTATAAGAAACATCTTTATACTCATTGGCATCACTATATATGAGTTATTAACATACTAAACAAAAAATTTGTCTTCATTAAAATTCTCAAAAATGGAATATAAATTAGGCAATCTAAATAAAATTGATAAATGAATTTGATTATGTTATTGATGTTGGTTTTATCCCAATTTATGAATGCATTCAAGGTTAACTACCATTGTAAGCCCACTCATAAAGATCTTGTCACTAAAGTTAAGAAACCTTCCCCTAAAAAAAATTCTTAATGATACTATTACCACAACTACATCATTTTCATATCTTTAACATAATTTTGAACCCACTTCATCATTAGAGCCTCAACCTAGTGCATCAAATTCTTACACTATCATACTTGCTAGAGTCATTATCACCAATAAAGATAAAAACCCTTACGGTTCTAAGCCTAAATCATAATTAAATTTACAAGATGAACTTAATTCCATGCCTTGTTAAATTACTATAATAAAATTCATAAGAACATTCACATATCATTAGAGGTTCCTCATGTAATAGTTGAAAGACATTGAATAATCTTCATCAAGAAAAACTAAATTATCCACCCAACCTTCTTATGATTCCACACCTAGGTAAGTCCATGCGATTATAACTTTTTTTCAGCCTTCTTCCTCTAAGAAACTCCTTTATTTCACTCAAATTTTGCTATTATTTAGAAGAAGGTAATAAAATTGGAAATACAGGTTGTGGTAGGAATACCTGCTTGTTTGTGTGCACATTGAATAAGAAGATTGTGAAGAGCTCCTCTTTGGCTAGGGAGGATGACTTGCATGTATGAAAACACTTAAGCAAATTTGTTTTTTAGACAAGTAGCTAGGTGGATTGCCTAGCACTAGCTAGATCCTAGAAGGGAGAGCTTCCTTAGGGGTTGTTAATCCACCAATTTAGAATAATTAAGTTAATCAAATAGAAAAAATGTACTTGCATCAATGATTAAAAAGTGCTAAAATTGATAATAAGAATTGCTAGATAATTAGATATGCTAGAAATGATCTAATTAGTGATAAAGTGATTAGTACTAGTACTAGTGGGGCAAGGTGTGATTCAAAGAATTTGGAAAAACGTCTATGAGTGGTCAAAAACATAGAAAAGTGAATTGGATCAGGAAAAGGAAGTGGAATAATCTTGCTAGCTTTTCCTACCACAAGTGACCATCGATGGTTGACTGTGTCCAATTCTAGACTTTGTCAAAAACTAGTTGTCAGGATTTTAGAATTAATTCTAGGAGTTGGGAAAGGTCTAAATTGATTGAAAAAGGGAAATAAAGTATGTGTATGTCAATAAATAAGTACTTGTCTTACCTGGAGTGGATTAGGTGAGTGATAGGCATTGTTGATATGTGGGTGGAACCTGGATTGATTCTGAAAGAGTAACGATGCTTAGAGACTTGGTTGAGAGGTGGTGGAAAGTTACCTCTCAAAAAGAGGGGTTGATAGTTTTGGATAATGCTAAATGACTTGCAAGAGAAAAATTTAAGTACCTAAGCTCCTAATAATAATTGTAGATGGTTTGACCTCCCAAGCCTCTCTCTCTTATAGGCATAAGCAAGAGGTGGAAGTGGTTGTCAAAAATGGATTTGAAGTATACTTCTAAATATAAGTCATCCATGTAAAAGGCTCACAACTAGATTTAGACTACCATATTTAGAAAATCAAGGTGGTGGTTTGCATGTAGGTTGCATGCATGAATATTAGGTAATTAAAACTAACTATCAATGGTTAGGCTGACCGTTAATGGTTAGCTTGATCGTCGATGGTCAAGGCTAACTACCAAAATAGCCTCAAAGTCCATGTTAAACTTAAAACTATTGAAGATAGGCCTAGATAAAGAAAAAAGGGTCCAAGGGGCCTATTAGGGGTCATGGCACTTGGGAATATGCATCCAAAATTTTGGTGTCTACATTTTGCTCCTTTTTGTTATGTTGCTCTTATGAACGAGTGGTAAAACAAAAACAAAAGTTGAGTAAGGTCAAGTTTGCCTTGAGTTAGGAGGAGGTAATTCCCCATAAAATTGGGATGTGATAAGGTCAAACATAATTGGATTGAGGTTTGATAAGTGGTAGGTGGCAGGGTGAGATGTGGAACCTACACAAATAAAAAAATGACTGAGTGCGATAGGGTAGATCGTGCAAAGAATAAAGTGTCCAATGTTAATAACTAATAAGTTTGGTCCAAAGAAGATAAGTGACCAATGTATCATGTGACTATTGTAGGCATGGTAGTTAGATACACATGTTAGTCTTCAAGGCAGATTTAGGATTTTTAGTGGGTATCTAAGGTAGGAAGTGCTCCTATGAAAACACCAAATGGGTCAATGTGTGATGGGTATTCAAGGTAGTAAGTGATCCTGTGAAAGCATAAATGATCTGATTGTGGAACTAGGTAGTGTAAATAGGTAACTTGACAAGGTTGGTCGATGCAGTCAAAATGACATAGGCAAAAGTCAGTGTAATACATGTGCATAGTTTAGATAATAGGGTTATTGTCAAGGTGGATGTGGGAAAATGGGTGGACTGGGCTATGACCGAGATGACTCCACATGTAATTGGCAAGTTGATGCTACCTACATAGTGTAGGGGATATAATATCCCATAATAATGTTAGACTTAATGTAGTTCTTTCTTGAATGGTAGTGCTAAGTTTGATAGGTGACTAGATTAATGAGAGTGTGCACAAAATATAATTGAATGTGAAGTGTAAGTGCTTGATGTAAATATCCCAACATCAAGGTAGATGTGGTCAAATGTAGTTGTTGAGGATGAGTGATTTGCTGGTAGGTAAGGATATCATATTGTGATCCTTTGGAAAGGGCTTAGTTTAGGTGTTTTTATTATGCTACAAGAGAATAGAAGAAAAAGAGAGACAAATAAAAAAATGAGGGGCCCTTGACCATCGATGGTCATGGGCCAAAAGGGTCAACCGTAGATGGTCACCCTAACCATTGATGATCAAAGGGGAAACCCTAAAAGTATGGATAGGTTAACAAGTGAAAATGAAAAGTCATTTTCACATTTTACCCTTTTTGACTCCATGCATTCTGTTCTTAACAAGTTTTCCATCCATGATAGTAGCGTGTTTGGACTGAAGTGTGGTTATTATAATCATGAGGTGGAAAGTGATTTATAGTTGTGTTTAAGTAAGATGGATGGTGGAGAGTATGATCAGGAAAAAGGACTTGAGCTTCAACCATGGCATTACTTGTGGAATGAGGTAGGTGTTATTTTAAATTGGCTAGCTATTTGTTTAAAGGGAAAGGAATTGGTGTGCGTAGGTAGCAATCAGATGAATGTTTTTTAGTGGGAGGGAAAGTTTTGATAAAAACCCTAGATTTTAGGTTTACATTAAATTAGGTGAAATGCTATTTATTTTGATTAATTGTATGGTAGTTAAGGTTGGGGGGAATTTAGAATATTTTATCTCTATTTGTATTTGTTGTAGTATGTGCTAGGGTTTTTTTTTGGGGGGGTGGGGGGGTTGAAGGTTTAGGCATTTGTCACTGGTAATCACATTTAGTGACCATCAGTGGTCAAGCCCTGATTATTGATGGCTGATTGATCATCGATAGTTGAGTTGAAGGATAAAACCCTTCTAGGGGATTGATGATGGTTGAGCTAACCATCAATGGTTGAGGGCCTAGATTTAAAAGACATTCATGAAGAGGTTTTATAAAAACTTTGTCAGAGGTTGTGAATAGTTAAAAGGGGTAAAAAGTGTTAGTGTGGGTTTAATATAGGTGGTCTGCATTTTTGATGGGCTAGGGTGATTTAGTCATGTAGGTAGGATGTATTGAGTAGTTTGTCAGAAGAGTTTATGTGTGGGTATTGAGTTTCTAGAAAGGGTTGGGTGTTGGTTTTTTACTAAGCTTGATTAGGAAAACCAAGTGTGTTTATCCATATGGTTATTTTTTAGGTACAATACCAAATTTAGTTGAGGGGATGAGTCTCAAAACTATTTGTTGAGGTGCAAGATATGATGATAGATGATGAGTGGTAGCACATAAAGGCCATCAAATAGGGAATGGTGTGCCATTACCAACATGTTCCACATGATCCTGCCATGCTTATCACACTCATCGAGATATGGGATCCTATGACAAATACCTTCTAGCTACTGAAAAGAGAGATTACCATTCTACATGAGGATGTTTCTAGGATTACCTGATTACATATCAGAAGTAATCTAATATATCATATAAAGAGTGAGGAGAGGGGCTTTTACATGGATCTTATTTATGGTGATGATTGGATAGATGCATAGTTTCATGCTGGTGGGTTTGGCTATGGCCCTTTATATCAGAGGGCACTTGGAGATAGGTGTTTAGTTACCATGATGATGATGGTAATGATGAGCTTTGTGCTATCAGATTTAGTTGGTGGCCACTTCCTTATTTGCTACTTGGAGTTCTATCAAAGATGCTTCTAGGAGGGATCATGTTTGGTTGGGCATAGGTGTTACTTATACAGATTTATAAGGAGCTATGGGGCTTCAAAGCACATCATCACATGGATTGAGTGTGGGGCTTATTTTTCATTATTGCAAATTTGAGCACATTCAAGTACTAAGACCCTTGGGGCTACCAGATGATACACATGTATCGACTGACGATGTTGCTAGCTTCATGCACTGGAGGAGAGTGGCAATGTACACAAGAGTAGGTGGTGGGGCCAGAGATATTGAGTGGTTCCATGATAGATTAGAGGGTTTGGTATTATGAGATGTTACATGGTAACCATATATCAGGTGGTTGTAGTGGGAAGGATTTAGTTACCACATTATAGGACTCCAAAGCTAGAGGTGGATATATGGTAAGAGAGAGATGGAGATAGAGATGATCCCATTTTATCAAGTTTAGAGACAATTTGGTCATATATAGGGGATTATACTTGACACCCTAGATACAAGAGAAAGGAGGTTGAGTTTCTACTTCTTGAGCATTAGCTAGTGGGTATTGTATGTGATTTTGAGGAGCTACTAGTGGGTGCTTAGATTGATGATGTTGGTATCATTTATGGCTATGCGACTTGGTACTATGGGAGGTACATTACACTTGATTTTAGAGGGGGTGATGGAGGTCAATATTCCATGGATGTTAATCCAAGGGTAGGATAGGGTGACCCATAGGTAACAACAACTCTAGCAGCAACCCAGGCTTATATAGCTGGTTTATAAGGATAGGTAGCCACACTACACGACTAGATTGTGGTACTATAAAGATAGGTGGGGGATGTGATGGTGCAAAGGGACCAGACATGAGCCCAGGTTATCATTTTTTAGGGGTAGGTAGCTAGTCTACAGGGCCAAATAGGCACATTATAGGGGTATATTAGTGTGGATGTGGTAGGTACAATATCAAGAGGGCCACTAGATTATATGCCATGAGCATAATATCTAGCTACTATATAGGAGCTTAGATATTATGAGGTGATGGTGCTAGATAAATTTCCCCATGCCATGCAATTTATAGAGTGTAGAGATAATTTTGGGGGTGGCATCATGCTAGCTAGCCCTAGGTAGTGGGTTACTATAATTGGTTAGATAAGGGTCCTAAGGGGACCACTATCAGGTACAAGTATAGATGGGGCCAATGGTAGTAGTGCAGGTGGTTTGAGTGTTCTAGAGGCTTGATTGATATATGATATGTATATGATTTTTGATTTTGGACTACGTGCAAATGTAGTGACATGTATATTTTGAGAGAGAGCTGATATTGATACATTGTCACATGTATTATTTTTTTGACTATTTGATGTACATGACATTTAATGTTTTATGTGACGCCCATATTTATGATTTGTGGTTATGGATGCTCATGGTTTATGGATATTTGACTTAGTAGCTTAGGCATGTGATATGTATAAATTTGAATTATGATGTTTTAATTCTACACATGGTTAGATAGGATAGGTCATGGATGGATACATGTCATGGCTAATGTTTATGGTTATGTGTATTGAATGGTGAATGGTATATGATATGATGCTTTGATTCTTGGTTTATGGTGTAATAACATGTTTAGAATCTTACATGATGTGATGGATAGGTGAATGTTTATGGATAACTATTACATATTTACATTATGTTTGGCTCATTTGTCGATAGATGATGTTGCTTGTTGACATAATTCTTGATGTTCATGATTTTGGTATATTGTTTATTGTTCATGTTTACAGGATTACATAGACTAATAAAAGATATGAAAAAGAACATGATGCCTTTTAATTGGTAAAGACCAACACAAAACCCAAAATTGAATTGGCTTAGTGAACCTAAGCCTTTCCAATGTTTTGCATTTATCATGCCTAGGTTGATAGATAGGGATCTTGATAACATTGTGTCAAGTAAGCTCATAGTCCGATGCATATGATATGTGGAGGGAGAAATGGGTGGAGATAGAACCATTAGTGAGATTAGTATGCCTTTTTTGTAGGTATACAAAGAGGTGGTATAAATAAGTCTATGTCTACATATAAAGTGTAGACTGATCGATGTGGAAAGTCTACTAAGGATAACTAATTATAGTTTTCCTAATTTTATTACTATTTAGGAGAGCCAATTATGGCTTTGATTTTTATTTTTATTTTTAATCTTTTAATTAATTTTAAATTTTTCTTGAGGGTTGGGGAAGCTGATCGATACGAGAAGCTTCCAAGAAATTGCTAGCTTTGACTAATGCTTTATCCAGCCATCCTTCAAGGGAGTGATCTAGATTTATGTGGTTAGCTCAAATGTTTTTGATGGTTGTCCTTTAAGGGAACAATCCACCTTATGTTTTACAATTTTAGAATGAGTTTTCAATAGCTATATTTCAAGGGAGTAGTCTATGGATGTTAAGGATAACCTAGAGTTAGTTTTTGCTATTTGATATTGCTATGGCTATTTCTTGAGGTTGATTAACATAGACCTATTCATACATGCTCAATGGGTTACCTTTATGAAGGCAAAAACTAAGCTGACATGAGTTACCAATAGGTGAAAAGGAGGTATAGGGAACAAAGACCATAGGGACCAATCTCAAAGAGATGGGAAGTACTATGAGAATCATGCCATGGATAAAGCCATGGTGTTAATAGTTCAAGATTAAGACATAGTTTGGATGGATAATCACATGATTAAATTTTAATCGATTGCCTCTAAAAGGAGGGAAGAGAATGTGGTTGAAAGGGATGAGATTAAGTTATAAACATGATAATTGTGATCCCTATCTAACAATAAAAGGGATGTAAATGTGAAGTATTGAGAGGCTCAAGTTCTGGTTTGCCTTCGAGAGAGGACAAATGATAAGCCCTTGATACATACTTGTGGGTAATGATGTAGGGTCCAAGCCAATTGAAAGAAAAATTTCCCCTTTTATTTTTCTCCATATTAGTGACATGTTTGTTTACCTTGAGGACAAATATCCAATGTTGAATTCATGGACTTTAGGTGTTTGTTATAGGCTTGTTTGATTCATTATTGATAGACATGAAGATGGGAAAGGGTGGCTAAATGATGATCATCAAGTAACTCAAGCTGGGCTAAATGTTCTTGATGGTAGTCATCCTCCAAAATGAGGTCATGCAATGATATGCAAAGAGAAGGTATTTGGATTTCAAGAGGCAAGATGACCTTGGCTCCAAAGATGCGAGAAAAGAGTGTAGCACCAGTTGGGGTTTAGATGCTAGTATGATATTCCCATAGGGTGAAGGGGATGTGCAAGTGCCAATCCCACCCTAAGGCATTGACCATTTTAGTAAGCATGTTGTTAAGAGTTTTATTAGAGGTTTCAACTTGTATATTTTATTATGGGTGATAAGGTGATGAAAAGATAATTTTAATACCAAATAAATCACAAAATCCCTAAACTTGTTTATTTTTGAAAGATTTGCCATTATTAGTGATGACCTTATGGGGAATACCAAAATGATAGATGATATGATGGGTGATGAATTCGATAGTTGAGATAAGGGGAATAACTTCCATATATTTGGTAAAATATTCAGTTATGGTAATGATAGAATAAAGAGTGGGGGTTGATTTTACCAATGAGGTCTAGACCCCATTGGGAAAATGCCAAAAAATTATGGACACGTGAAGACTAATACTAGGTGCATGATGTAAATTAGCATGTTGTTGAAACTTGACACACTTTTTCATGTAATCATAGTAGTTTTGGTTGAGGGTGGGCTAGTAGTAGCCTAGGCAGAGGATGCACTTGGCCATAGTGAAGTCACTAATGTGATCCCCATAGATACCATCATGTGTTTCTTTGATGGCATGAGAGGCTTATAGACCATAGAAGCAATAGAAAAGGAGGCCATATAAGCCTTATTTATAGAGGATTCCTCCCATAATGGTATAATAGGAGGTGCTCTGAATAAATGCCCAATGGGCATTCCTAGAGAGGCTAGAGGGAATTATGCCAAGGTGATGGTAGTTGAAGGTTTGCTAGTACTAGAGGTCAGGTAGGATCTCCTCCACACTAAAGATGGTTGGAGTGTCTATCTTGGTGCAAGAGGGTTTGGTTAGGTTATGGACAATGATTGATAGTTTGGTGTTTGATGGTGCTGATAGGATCTAAGAGGAAAGCGAAGCCATGGTATCAACAAATTTATTGGTAGATCATGGGGTGGTTTGAATATGGTAACATTGAAATGAGGCTAGGATATATATAAATATTTGCTTATATAGCTATAAAACGTCATTATTACATTGGTAAATGCTAGTAACTTGGTTGACCACAAGCTGGGAGTCACCAAAGATAGTAATTATTATAACTCTTAAAGATAAAGTAGTTTGGAGACCTATTACTAGGGGTTCATATTTAGCCATGTTGTTGGTGAATTCAAAGTCAAGTTTAAAGGATAAAGGAAGTGGTTAATTGACAAAAGGTATAAGGATGATATCAGCTCCCCCACCAAATTGACATTTGGAACCATCAAAAAACATAGTTACCTGATTGGTGAAATTTGCTTGAGATAAGTTTGTGATGGACTCATCTAGAAATGCAAGAGGGGGAGGTTGGTTGTCCTTTAGGGGTACCTCTACCAATTGGTCAGTGATAAAATACCCCTTGATTGATTTTTATTAGAGAAACTCAAGGTTGAATTTAGCTAAAAACATGAGCCATTTAGCCATACATTGGTTTTGGTATGGTTTAGAGTGCATGTATTTGAGGGGGCCATTATTAGTGATGACAATAGTCTTGTGGTTAAGGGGGTAGTGGTGAAGTTTGGTGGCCATTAAGAGTAGGGCAAGACATAATTTCTTGGTATGTGTATATCGAGTCTCATATTTGACTAGTGTATGACTAATGTAATAGATGGTCTGCTCTTTGTGTTATTTATCTCAATGGGCAAGCATTGCCCCTAAAGAGTGGTTTGTGGAAAAGATATAGAGGTAGAAAGTTTGGTCATCCTTAGGAGGTGTAAGGATAGGTGGAGATAGTAGGTATTATTTAAGTGCATCAAAGGCCTTTTGATAATCGACATTCCACTTGAAATAGACATCCTTTTTTAAGAGGTGGTGGAAGGGCTGACACTAAGTAGAGAGTTGGGAGATGAAGTGATGAATGTATTGATGTTTCCCCTACAAGTTATGGAGTTTTTTAAGATTGGTTGGAGGTAGCATCTTGAATATGACTTTAATTTTGGTTGGATTGACTTTGATTCCTTGAAGGGAAATGATGAAGCTAAGAATTTTACCTGACAAGAACCCAAAAATGAATTTCTTAGGATTGAGATGGATGTGATAATAAATAAATTAATCAAAGATAATCTTAAGGATGGATAAATGGTCTTTGTGAAGCTTGGACTTCCTAAGAAGGTCATCCACATAGTCTTCAATGATTGTATGGATAAGGTCATGAAAAATATATGTCATGGCCTATTGGTAAGTTACACAAAAATTATTAAGATTAAAGGGCATGGCCATATAGCAAAAATTACCCCATGGGGTAATGAAAGTGATTTTGTGCTGATATTTAGGGGAGATTAGGATCTAATTATAACCTAAAAATCTATCCATGAGTGACAACATCTCATGGCCTACTATAAGATTGACAATTTGGTCAATGCTAGGTAGAGGAAAGTCATCCTTTAGATAGGTGAGGTTGAGGTCATGGAAGTCCACATAGATACATAGTCCCCCTATGGATTTAGTGATAGGTATGATGTTTGAAACCCATTGGGGATATTCTATGGGTTGAATGAAGTTAACTGAAAGGAGGTGTTGAATCTCTTTTTTAACAAGGAGGGCTATGCGAGGATACATTCGGTGAAGTTTCTATCTGAAAAGTTTGGCATCATGATTGGTGATAATGTTTTCGGTGGTAATGGTTGGGTAAATACTAGGCATATCAACATAAGACCAAGTGAATGTGATGTTATGCTTATAGAGGAAGGTTGAGTAGTCCCGTAGTTCCTCAAGGGTGAGAGTTTGGCCAAGTTTGATGATGGGGGGTTATACAGAGTGCCTATGTCAATGTTTGTGGTAGATTCATTCAACATGGTTGAGGCATCTGAAGGTAACTATTTATAGATGGAGGAATCTAGTGTACCAAGGTAGGTGAGAATAACATCATCATATTGACATTAAATAGTGTCAATGGTAAGAGAGTCTTCTCCCATGAGTTTAGGATGGGTCAAAGGGATGGATATGGATGCCCCCTCAATTTGATAAGTTAGGGGTCCAAGGGTAATCATGTTGACAAAAAAATTTGGGTGGGATAATTTCCTCATCTTCACTCATAGGCGAAGGGGATGTTGGTGAGGAAGGGGGTTCTTCTTAGACAATGGTAGGGGTAAGTTGTTTGGCTTTCTTCTTGTTGGGTAGAATGAAGCCAAGGCCATGTTTCTCATGAGGATTTTAGGTCTTGATCAAAGTCAACATGCATGGGCCATGATCATACCATCTAAAACCAAACCCCTTCCAGGCACACCTATGAAGGTATAGTTTGGCAAAGTTGGGTTTGTCCAAGTAAGAGAAGTTAGAGGGAAATGGTTGAGGTGAAGGGTGGGAAATGGAAATGTTAAGTGGCTTGTCAATTTACCCATAAATAAAGTGGTGTTGATATATAAGAGGTCCTAAAGGAATAATGGATCCTATGTTGGTGTTATAACTTGGTTGGTGGTTGAGTTTCCCATATTTTTGGGGAGTAAGGAGAGATCTAGGGTGAGGAGATAGTATTTTCCAAGGGTAAGGCATTAGAAGGTAGAATCTAAGGGATTAGTGTTAGGTGTTTGGTCTGATTAAATAGATGAATTGGTAGATACTTTTTTAGGAGGGAAAATAATGGCTTTGGCTTCCATGGGTGGAAGCTTTTTTGGTGCTTTGGATGGAGGTAGGATAACATTGTTAGGTCTATAAGTCATATTGCATGCTGCAAAAGGCCTTGGGTTAGATTTTATGGTAACCACATAAACTTCATGTTCAAACTTGACATAATGATGAAGGGTAGAAGGTACATAAGCCATGGCATGGATCCAAGGTCTTCCTAATAAAACATTGTACTAGAATTCACCTTTAACCACATAGAAAAGTTTGGGGAGCGTGCAAGGACCTAGGTGAATGTGAAGGACATTGGTGCCTAGGGTAATGACCACAGTGTCATTAAAATATATAAAGATGACTAAATTTTCATAAATGACATTGTTTGATAGCTTGAGTTGGTCATAGGCATGAGAAGAGATGATATTGATATTGGCTCCCCCATTAATCATAACCTATTTGATGAGGGCTTTGTTGATATGGGTAGTGATAAAGAGAGGTAGATCTGGGTCTTTAGGGTAGATGGAAGGTATCTCTAAGTCCTTAAAGGTGACAATGGTATATATTTAGAGAGCACTGATGAAGGCTTCTATGGGTTGGGAGTCTCCTAGTCAGACCTTAATAGCATGCATAGCCTCTATCATGGCCTAGTGATGGTGAGGTGAGGTGAAAATGATCTCATAGAGGATCATCTTAGCTAGAGTCTGGTGAAGTTACTTAATATTTCCCATCCTGATGGATTCAAAAGGATTATTCATAGAGGTTCCTAAGATGGTTACTTTGGGTGGAGCTGAGGATGTAGAGGGTTGGATCAAGTTTGGTTTAGGATGAGTAGGCAGGTATGCCTATGGAATGGGCACCTTAGATTTCCATTTATCCATTTATTATGATCATGTGACCATGTTGATGGTATGGATGGAATTGAATGATGTGATGAGAGGTTGGGTAGGTTCTCTATCTTTCTAAGGTGAGAGTGAAGGATCCAATATGCATTGGTAAATGGCTAGTGGGTGCCTTGGTAAAGGGGTCAGGAAGAAATCTCTTCTAGTAAGAGGTCATCCTCATCATAAAACTAATGGATAATGGATTGGAGAGATTTATAGTTGTCTATGTCATGCCTTAGTGTCCTATGATAGGAATATATTTGATGGTCATCATACCAATCTAGATTCAAACCAAGAGGGTCAAAGGGTTTGATAGGAGGTAAGGTGAGGTGTAAAGATTATAACAACCTTTAAAAAATCACTGAATAATATTCAATAAGAGGTAGGAAAGGCATGGGGGTTGTTGGTTTGGTTGGTAAGTGGGTTATTTCTTTCTAGTAGGTTTGGTAAGAGAAAGCTTGGGTGAGGTGATGTTTCTAGCTAATGGTTTTGGTTTGGGAATGTTAGGGGTTAGATGGTTTGAGTTTGATAATTTGACCATTAGTAGTTTGGAGAAAATTGGTGTATCAGATAGTAATTAGGTTAGCATAATAAGTGGTGGTGGGTGACATATGTTAAAAGGGATTTTCCTTTTAGGTAGAGTTGATAGATGAAGACCCAAGATAGAGGGTAGGGTGAAATAAGGAAAAACCTTAGGCATGTGGCTACTCAATGGTTTTGCTCTTTTGGTTGGTTGGGGTCAAGATTTGGGTGGAATTTTAGATGAGGTCAACTCCACTCTAAGAGATGGGCGAACCAAACTCCATATGGGGAAAGTACCAAGATTTGTAATAGGTTTGTGTGTTGGTTTGCTTTCTTGAGGTATGATTGCCTTAGTTGGTGGGGAATACAAGGGGTTGGTAAAAGTTTTGATTAGTTTGAGAGGTTACAAAAAAATGATAGATTGGTTGGTTAAAGGTGTGATAGAAGGTTTGGGTTTGTTGATGTAATGGAAGCCTAAATGTTGCCAAAATGTGGCTTGATTCATGTATGGTTTTAGGGCAAATTCTAATTTTTTCACTAATGTGGAAAAAGGTTTATGTAGTAGTTTTTTTTTATGGGTAGGGGATGATAGTTTATAGGTTGGTCAAATCCATAGGTGAGGAAAGTAAGGTTAAGATAAATGGATCATCCATGGGAGGTATTAGTAGGAGTACTTCTCCTTCAAGAACAATATCTACAGGAGTAGTGTTTTGTTGGGTAACTAGTGGGGGTGGAAAATCAAGAATGTTTGGTTGTTTAGATACGCCTATTAGGGTGGAATGTGATGTTTCCAAGGATTATATGAGCATGTTAAGGGAAAAAAGAACCTCCTTAGGTTGAATCTTTGATATAGGGGAAGATGAATCTTACTCCTCTATAAGTGAAGTGGGGGAAGAGTGGGTAGATTAGATGGTTGGGTCCTCATGTGTATGTGTATCATAGACCATGTTGACCATTTACGTAGCATTGGAGCATTCAACCTATGTGTCCTCATATTTGATAGGGGCTTGGTTTGGAAAGGGATTTTTGAAGATGTCTAGGGCTTGATTTTGAGGGGCATTAGGGTTATCAAATGCAATTTCCTCCTTGTCAATGAAGCTTTAAACACCATTATTGAAAGTATTGCATCGGCTAACATCATGTTCGATCACTTGATGAAAGGCACAAAAGTCATTTTCATTATACCAAGTAGGCACTAGATGAGAAGATTCAAATTGTGGGGGAAGTTTCATGGGTGAAATCTATACAAGATTGGCTTTTAGTAACTCTTCCAACACTGAGGCATAAGATTCTCCAAGTGGAGTAATTTTTTTTCAAGCATTTTGGTTTGGGTTTTGTGAGCTCTGATTAGAGGGATTGAAAAAGTTTTGTTGATTAATAGTAGGTGGTGGTGTAGCCTTAAGGATGAATACATTCATAGTTCCCTTATTCTTATCCCTAAAATTGGCCTGATTGCCTACTTTGGAGGAGGAGGTTTCATTGGTCTTGAAGGTAGAGTTCTTGTTTCATAACTTCAATTTACCTTCGTCTATAGCTCAGTTCTCTAACTTACATGCCATGGTAAAAGCTTCATCAAATTTTTTGAATATTTAGACACATAATGTAGAAGACATGTGCTTGGCACAAGCACATGAAAAAAGTTTGATCAATTCAAGCTGAGGCAAGGAGAATGATAATTGGTTAATCAAGCTTCTCCAACAAGCCACAAAATTAACTATTGACTCATCCTCAAATTGGTGAATAGAATAAATATTAGTGATAGAGACTTTCTTAGATATGTTGATTGAGAAGTGATCCAAGAAGGTTTGAGCTAATTGGTTAAAAGAGAAGATAGAATGTTTGGTAATGGAACCATACTAGTCCAGCGCCGAGCTAGAAAGAGACATAGGAAATGTGCATAAAAGTAGGGCATCATCATAGGTAATCATGTAACAAGAATGAATAAATTCTATTAAATGCTATTGGGGGTCTTCCTTACTATTAAACTTAGTGAATTTTTGAAGCTCCCATTGGGTTGGATAAGGTTTGATAGGGACCAAAGGGTGAATAGGCTCATTACATATTTGGTCATAAGATAAAACGTTATGGGCTCCCGAAAGGGACGACTCAAGAGTTGACATTTTTTCCATGATTATTTTCATTAAGTCTATTTGAGGTGGTGCACCTAAGGGGTTATAAGGAATATATTATGGTTGGGTAATATATTGATAATTGACAGGAGGTTGGGAGATGGCCCCATATTGATAAGATGTTATGGGAGGTTGGGTAGATGCCATATAAGGATAGGTAGGTACTGGTGGTTGGGTAGTAGATATATACCCTTAAAGGTTAGGGGTATAACCAAAGTTAGTTAATTTTGGTAATTGTTGGGATGCTAAGGTAGGTTGAGCTATAGGTGGATTGAAAATTAGGGGGTGGTCATGACCTTTATGCTAATGGGTGGTGAGGTAGAAGGGATAGGTACCCCTAAGCTTGGTAAAGAGGTATTAACCAATGGGATAAGTTTGATAGAGGGTAGGTTGGAGACACCAGTGGTGGGTGCCCTAGCTAAAAGTGGGACATGATGGGTTGATGGCTAGGTTTTCCCCAAGGTAAATGAGTCATTAATAGGGTTGGAAGGTGTAAGGGTAGCAGTTGGTTAGATAGGTTGGTTCTCAGCCATAACGTCAAAGGGGTTAGTAAAAAAAGATACCTAAGTGGTCAAAGTTTGGGTGGTGACTATGGAAATAGGGAACCCTCCATAAGGTGGGATGGCATGCCATAAGGAGGATCCTAAGGTGGAGTTAAAATTAGGATATGGTGAGAAGAGGTGTTAGGATAGTGATAAAGGGCCATTGGATTCTTATCTAAAAAAGTGGTAAAATCCATTTCTCCTCAAGGAAATACCTAAGGGAAAGTAGGGCTTCCAAATGGATAAGGTGAATCTTCCATCTTAGAGATGTACTTAATAGATGAGGAGATAGAGGCAGTTGATTTAGGTGATGGGTTTTATTCTGTCAGGTCTCTTCATTGATGATGAGTGAGAACCATATGATAGGACCGAAACTCCCCAAAGCTCTGACACAACTTGTCAGATTTAAGAGCACACATGATTACCATTGTATAAGCAATTAAACATGCAGAATAACTAGAAGAACAAATAACTATCAATGAGAAAACACACAAAATATGAGAGGCAACACACAATTGTATTCAACTCATTACAAAGGAAATTACAATAAAGAGATCACACTCTTCTTCCACCTCTGTGAGGCTTCCTCCTCAAGGGCTCCAAGTAATCTTCCCACCTGAGTAATCTTCTCTCATAGGTCACAACACACAGCTAACACAAGCTATTGTTCACCTCATTGCACATCTGTACAATTGAGTACACAACCGTACTCCAAGTAGATCTCTCCATGATCCTGTTGATGTATTGCTATCACCTTGGATCTAGCTACCCTGCCGATCTCCTTTCTGACCCTCGCATACACACATCCCGGCATATCAAACCTGATCTTACTTATACCTACATGGGGAATCCTACTTGATTCCACCATGGGAAGAACTCTCCAAGCTTCACATAGCTCTTCTCCAAATTCTCCACTTAACAATACAACCCATGAGTCTATTATATAGATCTCATGCATACACTGATTAGACTTACGGCTCAAGACTTCGAACAAGCCTTTAACATGCAAACTCTTTGTTCACTTAACTGACTATTTGTCAATAGCAATTTAGACCACCACAGGTGACCGACGTCAGTCCCTGCTCTCCTAGAGGTGACCGACGTCAGCCGATCTCCTATCGATGCCGGTTTCCCTTCTGCGTCCCCTGATCGACGTCGGTGTGGCCTGCCGACGCTGATGACTGCATATGCCAAAAAACCTCTTGTTTGCCTTAAGGTGTAGCTTTTAGCTCCACACCCTAACAATCTCCCACTTGGAGATAAAGAGCTGCACCTGTACCCAAAACTAGTACTCTATCCAATCTACATCCTAGCTTGTATTCCTCTTCAAGCTCCCACTTGAAGACAACCCACCACACTCCTTGTGGTGATAATCCTATGCCTGATTTTCATTATACCATCCTCTACCTTGCTATACTCCCACTCAAACAGCAACCCCTATGAGTAACTTGTAATCAACAAACACTTAACAGATCTGGGACATCTATTAGTCAAACTCGCTCTGAGAACGTCCAACCTCGCTCTGATACCAATTGATAGGACCGAAACTCCCCAAAGCTCTGACACAACTTGTTAGATTTAAGAGCACACATGATTACCATTGTATAAGCAATTAAACATGTGGAATAACCAGAAGAACAAATAACTATCAATGAGAAAACACACAGAATATGAGAGGCAACACACAATTGTATTCAACTCATTACAAAGGAAATTACAATAAAGAGATCACACTCTTCTTCCACCTCTGTGAGGCTTCCTCCTCAAGGGCTCCAAGTAATCTTCCCACCTGAGTAATCTTCTCTCATAGGTCACAACACATAGCTAACACAAGCTGTTGTTCACCTCATTGCACATCTGTACAATCGAGTACACAACTGTACTCCAAGTAGATCTCTCCATGATCCTGCTGATGTATTGCTGTCACCTTGGATCTAGCTACCCCACTGATCTCCTTTCTGACCCTCGCATACACACATCCCAGCATATCAAACCTGATCTTACTTATACCTACATGGGGAATCCTACTTGATTCCACCATGGGAAGAACTCTCCAAGCTTCACATAGCTCTTCTCCAAATTCTCCACTTAACAATACAGCCCATGAGTCTATTATATAGATCTCATGCATACACTGATTAGACTTGAAACTCAAGACTTCGAACAAGCCTTTAACATGCAAACTTTGCGTTCACTTAACTGACTGTTTGTCAACAGCAGTTCAGACCACCACAGGCGACCGACGTCGGTCCCTGCTCTCCTGGAGGTGACCAACGCCGGCCGATCTCCTGCCGATGCCAGTTTCCCTTCTGTTTCCCCTGACCAATGTCGGTGTGGCCTACCGATGCCAGTGACTGCATACGCCAGAAACCCTCATGTTTGCCTTAAGGTGTAGCTTTTAGCTCCACACCCTAACACCATACAAAAAGTGGGAGAGAATACAAAAGAATAGACTCACTACTCAAATATAAAGAAGACAAAAAAATATTTAAGGTAATCAAGGAACACACTATAAAGTATGTTTAAGCCTAAATTTATTTTTAAGATCACTTTTGGCTTATGTCTTAGTTTATGAGAATGTGTGATAGAAGTTGGCTTGTAGATCAGGTACTAGATAAGTAGTCTATGGATAGTTTTGGGTTAGTTTTGTTGCTCAAAAGAATATATATTAGAATCAATACATGGATTGGTATTGGGGTCTAGCCCCTCAATTCATAGTCCCACAACAATACTAGTGCTGGGTGCTTAGCCAATATATATTGATATCCAGAGTTTATACTCAACCAGAGAGCTGAGTTGGTTCTCCTCTTGGTAATAACCTCCAATTAGGATTCCTGAGAATGGGTAAGATGACTGTTAGGTGATGAAATCCTATTTGAGCCTTATCTTAGGTGAGTTATGATGTTTGATTGATTATGTGGTTCGGTTGTGTAACATAAGTGTGCTACGATTAATATTGATGTTGTTAATTAAGCTAAATGAGATAGAAGAAGCATGTAATAAATGGATGTAGTATGTTTTAGACCCAAATGAAATTTCAATTTCAATTATGATCATATACATAGAAATAATCATATAAATGTGGATAAAAAGAAAACCCAAGTAGAGACAATAGTCCCATTGAGCATGCTAGAATGTTTCACTCAAATTTCACTATTATTTAGAAGAAGGTAGTAAAACTAAAAATATGGGTTATGGTAGGAATACCTGCTTGTTTATGTGCACATTGAATCAGAAGATTGTGAAGATCTCTCTTTGGATAGGGAAGATGACTTGTATGGTATAAAGCACTAAAGCAAATTTATTTTTTAGATAAGTAGCTAGGTGGATTGGATAGAACTAGCTGATCCCAAAAGTGAGAACTTCCTTAGGGGATATCAATCCACCATTTTAGAATAATTAAGTTAATAAAAAAATTACTTGCATCAATGATCAAAAAGTGCTAAAATTGATAACAAGAATTGCTAGATAAATAGATATTCTAGAAATGATCTAATTAGTGATAAACTAATTAGTACTAGTGCTAGTTCAGGGAATCTAGAAAAAGGCCTATAAGTGGTCAAAAAAAAAAAAGTGAATTGGATCAGGTAAAGGAAATGGAATAAGATTGATAGATTTTTTTGCCATAGGTGACCATTGATGGTTGGGTTGACCATCAGTGGTTAGGGTTGACCATCGATAGTTGGGATGACCATTGATGGTTGATTGTGTCCAATTCTAGACTTTGTCAACAACTGGTTGTCAATATTTTATAATGAATTCTTAGAGTTCGTCTAGGTCTAAATTGATTATGAAAGTGAAATAAAGTATGTAGATGTCAATAAACAAGTACTTGTCTTATCTAGAGTGGATTAGGTGAGTGATAATCATTATTGATCTATGGGTGGAATCTGGCCTAATTCTGGTAGAGTAACAGTGCTTAGAGACTTGGTTGAGAGGTAGTGGTAAGTTGGCTCTCAAAAAGAGGGGCTGATAGTTCTAGATAATGCTAAATGACCTGTAAGAGAAAACTTTGAGTACCTAAGCTCCTAATAATAATTTTAGATGGTTTGACCTCCTATGCCTCTCTCTCTTATAGGCACAAGCAAGAGGTGGAAGTAATTATCTAAACTAGACTTGAAGAAGGATTCTAAATATAAGTCAATCCATGCAAAGGGCTCACAACTAGATTTAGAATACCATATGTAGAAAATCAAGGTAGTGGTTTGCATGCAGGTTGTATGCAGGAAAATCAGGCAATTAAACCTAACCATTGATGGTTAGGTTGATCATCAATGGTTAACTTGACCATCGATGATCGAGGATAACTACCAAAATAGCCTAAAAGGCAATGTTAAGCTTAAAAATACTAAAGATTGGCCTAGATAAGGAAAAAAGGGTTTAAGGGGCCTGTTCGGGGTCATGGCACTTGAAAATATGCATGTGGAATTTTGGTGTCTACATCCTCATAATGTTTTTTGAATAACACATGGTTAATGATGAAATCCTCATTTGAGATGATTAACCACCCCTCTTTATTTACATTTTGATCAACAATAATTTGATAAGTTATGGTAGACAAAGGTTTAGAAATTAACATTACTTCTCTTTAGTTAATAAAACTTGGATATTCCAAAAATGACCTTAATCAAACATGATTCATATGTTGTGGATTTGACAAAATAAATTAAAATCATCTTGTTTTCATTTGTATCCCTCTCACTATTGGACCCAAAATAGTACACACCAAGCTATAGGTTTTAGATCATACACTTTCTTATAATCTCATTTTAGGTCATCCTTATACTCATTGGATGAGAGTTGTTGTATATTCAGCTAGCCAATGCATTAAATTCAATCACGATGAAAAACATTGCAAACATGAAGAATATATCAACCCATGGATTCTTAGTTTATCTAATATTAAGATGTATTATCTCATCTCAAACATATATTATACCATTAGTCTTCCTCTCCATGAGTTTTTCAATATGCATCCCGATCTCCAAGTCACTCTTACAAATTTTGATGATGACAAACCCAATGAATTACAAACTATTTACAATACCATAATATTACCTACTTATATATTCAAATGGTTCCCTCTATTTCTCTTACCACTAGATAGGACCATTCCTTTTATTGGTGATGATACTAAAATTTCCACCCTATGTAATGCCAATAAGGCTTCCTACATTGAATATGACTTTGTATATAATTATTTTGGGGTGGAAAACCTATTTTATGATTCTCTATATTTATTACTTCAATGTATATCAACATTTTTGTATCTACCAAAAATACCTCAAATGAAAATTCTCAACATAATTCTCATGCTTGTAATATCTCTCTATCATATGATAATGAATACATAGTTTCCCAATCCAAATAATGACACTTCAATGTAATTAATTATCATAAAACCCTTGATAAAATACATGAAATTAATAAATACATTATTTTAGTTCATATGTCTTCCAATTCTTGTGATGATGAGAATGAACCTTAACCTCAAGGGCATGTTCAAACTATGAACCACCATTGTAAAATGATTTGTGGCTTCTCAAGAATTTTTTTGACTTTCCTAGAAACACTGATGATATTAGCCAACCTAATATAGATCATCACATTAAACAATCTTTACTATACCAGATAGTATGATATAATCTAATATTTAGTTCATAACTACACCAACTGATCATTAATCAATGTTGAAATAGTTCTATATCATTGCCAACTTCAAGTAACTATACCAATTAGACCAATAGAGTCAAAATAAATATTGGTCCCATGAAATATATAAGCCACGTTGATACATTTTAACTTCATTATATTGTAAAAAAATGTATCGACTAGGCTAATATCGTAAAGAAAAAATCATCAATATTACCTTAGATATTAGAGTCACCAATGTAAGACAAACCCACTCTAAACTTGACAATAAATGTAATCAATTTTTTTTATCTTGAGGTATATGTTGAATATTACAATCCATTACCTACATTCATATTGGTGAATATATCTTATAAATACTCCATTCCAAAGAGCCTCAACTTCCCTGCTAGTATCACAAACTTGAGCGTTTTGAGAAAAATACTCCTCAGGCTAGTAGATTTGTTGTTAGTTTTGGCCCTAAACCTAATCCTATCTCCAAACTTCCTTTAAATCCTTATCATTTTTAGTATGGAAATATTATGCTTATCTAATAAACTCAAGTAGTTAACTTTTTTACAGTTTTAAATATTAAATCAATTTTTATTTTTTAAGAACTTCTCCTTGGGGAGAAAGATAATTATATCCTATTTTCTAACAAATATCATGAATTATTTGCATGTTCATATTAATACATGCATGGAATTTACCTTAGCATAGTTTTCCATATCATAGTGACATATCCATATGTAAAACATGCATGAAAAGAGTGACAAAAGTTACCACCTAAGAGTTTCCACTTTAAGAAGTTATCAATCTCCTAAATTATAAGTTCATTAAACATTTAGATTAATAGAAATGTTTTCCAACATAGTACCTATTTGAAATAAATTCACTATGGTCATTCACATCCATATCAATTTTTGTAATCTCAACTTAGCATGTCCTAATGATAAATTTAATTTACCATCAATCAATGCTATTATTTATTCCACAGTTAACTATGAGATGTTTTCACTCATGGATAGAATTTCAAGCTATAATTTTATTTATATCTCTCCCTAGGATAAACATAAAACCACCTTTACTAATGAGAGGGAACCTATTTATATGTTAAGATGCCCTTCAACCTTAAAAATGCTATAATAAATTATCAATGTGTAACGACCTACATATTTCATAATATTATCCAAAAATTAGTTGAAACTTACCTATATGACATTACAAAAAAATAAAATAATTATGAAAACCATCTTCATGACTTAGATATCATCTTTTATCATCTTATCAAATAAAAAGTTAAGCTCAATCCTCATAGGTTTGTTTTATGTGTTACCTATAGAAATCTCTTAGGATTCTTAGTTTCATCATGAGGTATTGATGTGGAGACATATAATATCAATGTTATTTTTAACATGCTTATACCTAAATCCATTCTTGACATCCACACTTACCTATGGAATCTTGGAGAAATCTATTGAATTATTCATGAGTTAACTTGTTGTGTATACTTAGTAAACTCCCTCCCTAAGAAAAGTGTTGCACTTGAATTGACTGATGCTTTTAAACAAGCCTTTGACAACATTAATAAATAATTTATTCATCCTCCAACTGTAAAACCAAATTAAAATTATTATCCTCTCATATTTAATACCTAATCCAACCCCATATAATTAATGACAATGATTTTAAAACAAGATGAGTCTGATAAATAATATGATATTTACTATATTATTTGCACATTGATAGACTATGAGACCTGTGTTACACAAAGTGGAGTGTGAATATATTGAAATGTACTTCAAAACTAAAAATATTTAGAACTATATGATTTAAAAAACTACCTATATCATCATCCATTACGATTCCCTTGGTCATTTATTCTCTAAGGCTTTCTTATCTAAAAATTGAATCAGAATGTGGATGGTGCTCTTAATGGATTTTTATCTTAGAATCATCTCTCAAAAATAGTCAAAGGCCAAGAGATTACTGATAAAATTTCCATCACACTCCTACTAACTCAAAAACACCTTTAAGTTATTCTTCTTGAGGAATATGTTATCTTAATAAAATGTATTGATCATGTTGTTTCACTCAAAAAATACATCTATAATTTCACATGTAATCTCTAAGTAAATTCAACCTCAAATATATATAAATATTAGTCTCTAAACCTAAGTCATATAAAAAATATACTTTAGAATAAATACCTAAAGTTAATATCAATCTACATGAGGAAACATGGACACTCCATTTCGATGGGGAAAAGTGCCTTTAAGGATCTTGGGTAGGATATGTCCTAGCCAATCCTTATGTAAAAATCATTTATTTATATTTTTGATTAAAATTTTATGTCATTAATAAATTTTATAAAAATGAATCTCTCATCCATAGGATGAAATCAACCATAGATCTATACATTCCATACTCACATGCCCTAGGAGATTCACAACTTATATGTCACCAGATAGTAATGATTATCAATGAAAAGTGAAAATGTTAATGCATATCATCATATAGTAGTGATTATCAATGAAAAGTGAAAATATTGATTCATATCATCATCTCACTTTAACTCATACCAAATATTTTACATATTTCAAACTTGAATCAATTCCAAGAGAGAAAACATAATCATAGACGCTCTTACTTCTTTATCCTCTCTCTTTCATCCACATCAGATATTACTTGAATCGCAGTTCCTCATCCACATGAGAAAAATTAATTTTAATCTATCACCTAAGGATTAATATCTTATTTCCCACATCAAATTAATCACAACTTAATAAAACCCATGGTATAATATTTCATCCAATTCATTGAGCATTTTACTTACCCTTGTGAGATTGATTTTTGTGAAAATACCAAACTTTAAAAGTAAGCCCAAAAATCATCTTTATACACAAAATTATTTATTATCATAATTTTTATGGAATCCTAATCCATTGTGTCACTCAAGATGAATTCCCTTATCTCCTTGAATAAACACATGGGGAAATTTATGCGTTTCATTTTAGAAAACATGCTACAACCCATAAATGGCTATGGACATATTGAAAAAGAAGTGTAATCATTAAAAAATACATGAATATATTATCCACTCTCCTCTCTCTGAGATTTATACTCTTTAATCTCGTTTTCCATTCTATATGTAGTTATTATATCTCATAGGAAAATTACCCCAATCGCAAGATGGCCACATCTTTATCATTAACTCCACATAATACTTCACCAAGTGGGTATAATATGTGACCCTTATCAACATCAATAACATACCTATATCCAAATTGATTCTCAATAAAATAAAATTTCATTTTTTAATTCCTCACACCATCATATTTGATAATGGTAGGAATTTAAAAAATAAATACATGAAGTATCTATGTTTTATATTGTAAATTACGCCCAAATTTTCTACACACTATCACCCTTAGTGTAATGGATAAGTAAGAGATACCAAAAAAATATATAAAAATATCTTGTAAAATATTATTAGGGACTCTCATTTGAACTAGAATTTAAAGTTACACCCCGTAATTTGGGCCTATTATACTAGCATTTGTATTACCACCAGGGCAACTACATCCTTATTAGTTTATAATTTAGAAGCCTTCTTACCACTAGAAGTAGAGTCACCTTGTCTGTATATATATCTTCATAGAATCATTATAAATGAATAAATTTATGAAGCACACATTTATGATTTATATTTACTTGATGAACAATGCATGAGTGCCTCATAAAATAATTCTTAATATAAGAATTACATAGCTAAAAAACATAAAAAGAAAGCCAAAGTACATACTTTTGATGTTAGAGACCTAGTTTTGAAACTATATTACACCCTATTGATGGTGAAAAATTTCACATCAATGAATCAACCCATTCACCTATAACAAAGGTCAAGATAGAATTGAGTCAGTTTAATTATCGCAGACTTGTGGATAAAATATTGATCCTAATATGTGCATAGGGGTTTTTAAATAGTTCTTAAAACAACTCATTAAAACACAATGTGAGTTAAACATCATTATATTTCATCAATAAAATCCTTTTTTCAATTTAAAATCATAATTGGATCTAATAGATATAATCTAACCTATCCAATAAAATAAATCATATGAAAGAGGCAATCTCTTGAAGGAAATATATTTAATCTGTTGATATCAATGATATATATTTCTTATCAAATTCAATGCCACAAAAACTAAACTAAAATTAATAGATAAATCTAAAGATAAAAAATGAATGAAAATAGAAACCAAATAAATATACAAACATAAATACTAACATAATCAGCAACTAATAATTAAGAAATGAAATCTATTTTATAAATAATCTAGGAATACTTTGAATAAGATGCAAACTTAGTCTAATAAATTCTAATAAGGCTTATAATTAAACATAAATGAATTAAATATAAAATTAATAAAGTAAAAATAAATCATCAAGAAATAATATGATAATGATAAACTAAACAACAACAAATATAAGACTAAAGTAAATACACCTAACTAATAATACTTTAAAGAATTGACAAGTGACTTAAAGAAATGACAAGTGACTAAACTTGATAAGTAATAGAATGAAATAAACTTAAATAAATAGTAATTAAATTTCATAAATTTTAAAGGATTCCAAAAATAATATAAAACAATTAACTTAGAAAATAACTAAACAACAAAATAATATAACTAAAAACAATTAACATAAAATCTAATTAAGAATAGAAATTACTCTAAATTGAAAAAAATATAAATCTAAACTAAAATAAAATATATATAATCTAAACAGATAAGTAAAAGGTGTGAGAGACTTTGAAAAATAATCATCTTATCGATGTGAAAAGATTAACTTTATCAAGAAAGTAGTAGAATAAGTTTGATTACAAATATGATCTTCAAAATATAATTAAAGTGTAACTGATAGATTAATAATTTGTCATAAAATATGAGGTTTTCATCATTATTTAGGTATATTACATGAAGTTATATGCATATGAATTCATATATGAAATCATTATTGACATTAATACATAATAATATTCAGATAATTAGTTATGAATATATAATGAAACCTAGATATACCTATGTTATTTTAATAGATTACTTCACCATTAGAGAAATCATTATTTGGTCTATCTATAAATGATTGTTCTATTAAGAGAGAGATGTAAAAATTTGAAAAACTTGAAGATTTATTAACACATGTGTGTTTCTCCCTTTCTTATGTGTATTCAATATCCCTATAATGTAATTCTCTTTGATATAATTATGACTTAAGTTATAACTAGCTTTAATTAGTTGTAGTTATAAAGTTAATCAAGTTTTAAAATTTGATTAATTTATAATTATTTTACTCCATAAGTTATAAATTTTATAATTTAACTTTATATTTTTAACTTAAAATAAGTCCATGAGATTAAATCAAATAATATAGACCAATTTTTACAATCTCAAATAGTTTAGGGCCCTTTGTCTTGTTATACATTATTTAGACAATCATCTAACTATGCATTTAATAAATAATCAATAAATGTTAATGTTAAATTATATAAACAAAATTAACATTATAATCCATTAACATATCATTTATCCAAAATATTATGTGATAAAATGCAAAGCATATGAACTATCTAATCAAATAATATTACGTGAATAGTATAAATTTTAGTGTCAAAATTGAAATTGATCAAAGTAAAACACCTTCAAAATTTCATCTATCTAAGAATTTCAAAACTAAAAACATCCACGATCAAAACTATAATCAATCTCTTAACAAAACTATGAATAGTTGAGTCAAATAGGAATAACATCTAATAATAACTTAGTCATAATAACTATCAGAGATAAGATCAATGAGATGGGTTCCCTTATATGTCTAATATTATATGTATTCAAATTTTACAATAGGTAATTCAACTAAATTTTTTCCTCCACAGTCATCGTCAAACTCAATTTTGACTTTCTTAAGTGTGTAACCATGGGTTGAATCATAGGGCTACCAACATGTTTCTTGATATAAGAAGTGGATTTATTAGGTACAAGAAAAGTGGATATATGAATAATAGACAAAGAGGGATTTATATTAGTGAGGATTAATTTAAGATCAATAAATAATTTAGAATGATTTAATATAGAAGTATAGTTAAGTACCAAATAAATAACATATGCCTATGTTGAGAAGATGCACTTGGGGTACCTCTTCCAAAAAGATGAGATCTCTAAGTGTACCACCTTGAATCTCTATGGGATACATTTACACAATATAATAGAGGAAGATGTAATATAATCCAATAAATTCTAAAATTTAAGATCATTCACATCAAACTCTAAGGATATACGAGTTCTATGGTGAAATCTCATGTGGAAAGTGTTGGTAGTCATACGACCATGAAAAGGTCTCTCACGATGACTACTCTATGGAGTGTCATTACCCTTTTCACTATATCTTCCCCAAACATTCCTTCCATAACTATGATAATATGGGGTCCAAACTAACATATTTATTTGTAAATAAATTCAAATAAATATTTAATCAATACTTTATGACAATCACAAATATTATATTCAAATGAAAACATGTTTATAAAACAATCAAATGATTAGGTTGTCCATTTTATTTCAATTCATCTTATTCATTATGATAAGATAAGTTATATGACATTCCAAATATCTTATAATAATCCCAAAATAAAAATAATTTGAATAATGCCAAGCATTCACAATTTCTAATCTTATACTAAATCACACAACAAAATAAAACTGATTGTAAAAAATTGAAAATTATCCAAAGTTCACCATTATCATCAATTTATACATCTCAAATAACATTTTGAGCCATTTGATCAAATGAATTCAATTTTGCATAAATTATATCTGTCAAAATTCCCATTTTTAAATTTGCAAGCATCAATGTATTTCAACTATCAATAGCCATTGATTGTAAAACTATATAAATTATATTCTTATTTGAAAAATGAAAAATGTTCATGAAATATCAATGCAAGCAATAGGAAAAAATTCCATGACTATATTACCAAAGTCATCATGAAACTTTATGCAAATATTTTACCAAGAAACAACGCAAAAATATCAAAACCTTTCTCATGAATGCCAAATTGTATACAAACTCAAAATACCAATTACACCAAATCACTAATAAAATAAACCATATGTTCATTTATTAAATGCAGACTAAAAATCAAGTTGAGACTTTTTCAACATTTCATGTCATATCATGAAAACTACAAACAAAATCTTGAATCTTGCTCACCTTTTGAAACTTAAAACCATTATTTCATGATAAATGAAAATAAATAACCTCACATGTTTTAGTATAAATTTTTATTTTAGGGTTTTGAAAATCATAAGCCAAAATCACAAAACTTCACTTTGAGTTTTTTAAAATAGGCAAAATACAAATTGTATGCAAATGTATAAAATTTTGTTACATGAAGGAAACTAAATATTTCATTCATAGGCCTATTTTGAGATTTTAAAGGAGTATATTCATACATGAAAAGGCTTGATAATATCATGATTTCATATGACATGTAGAAACTACATAGACATGATAATATTCATGTCTTCATGTGGCATGGAGAGACCAAAATAAAAAAATAGAAAGATTGAAATAAATCCATCATAACTCAATATTATGGAATTGATAACAACTTCAAGACTCATGTCTATAAACAAGATACAAAATTATGACTTATATATTGTGAGACACTCCTTCAATAAAACCAAGTGCATTCATACATCTTGTAAGAAACTCCTTCAAGAAAACCAAAATGCATGAGGGAGTGATTATGTAAATTAAGATAAAACTATAATTATATTTTCATTGTATACTAACCATAAAAATATGCATGCAAAAACTTATCCAAAGAGTCAACTTATTTTCATGAAAAAAATATTAACTTTACTGCACACAATCGAAGAACTTAATCAACTGCAACCAACATAACTTGCATATAGAAAAAATTGGTTCATGCACAAATAAATGTCAAACCATGGATTCTTCCTTGATGAAAATTTATTTTCAAATGAAAAAAAAAACTAAAAATAAATTGTTTTCATGCTTATCACCACTATTACAAATGAAATGCTTTTATTGAAAATATCTTCATTTCACCCAAAGAACAAATTATAGAGCTTCACTTTTGTAATGAGATTAATAAAATGGAGATTGAATGATGAAAACTTAACCTTTTATGGTGGAATTAATTATTAATAACAACCATCAGTATAGTTATGTGACATGTCCACTAAGCTAATAAATGATGCACTTCACCAAAGTGGTCTACCATATTAAAAAATAAGGAAACTACCACTAAATATTTAGAGATACATTTAAAACTTGACCAAATATGTTACCAATGGAACATACAAGAAATCAAAATGAAATAGAAACACAATAGTAAATTCCCAAATTATTACTTACACAAGTGAAATACCCTACCACTTAGCATTCAATTCAAACATCTCATCTTATTATATCTTGAAACCTCCAAATATTTAAATAATAAGTCTTTATGTGCCTAAAGATACCTAAAGTTATTGGATTTTAATATTCCAAAGTGAATACATTCAAAATTACCAATACCACCATTTCAAAATCAAATATTAATTAAAGTCTAATATATTAATAATTGAAAATGCCAAATATTCACCTATGATATCCATGATCAATTAATAAATAATGGTTATGTTCCAGTCTTATATTTATGTAACAATCAAAATTTAGGTAACAATTATGATGTTAATTATTACCAATTCCTTATGAGCATATGATAACTTATTATGAAGACATGTGACAATATTACCATTTATCAAATGAATGAATTGTTTAAAACCTCTTTAAAACCCCTACCAATGGGCAAGATCATATAGTTGCAAATCTGAGGATGCTTATGAAATACATTTTTGTAATTATTAGTGACACTTTAAAACATTTTATCATATATCATTTGATTCATAAATTTTCAAAATGAGTGATAAAATACAAAGAGATGAAAAAATATCACTAAAATAGGAAGCCAATGTCAAAATCAATCATGTTTGCAAACAAGATATATACACATTTTTAAATTGAGAATCATGGTTTTAATCTACATAAACCTCTATGACAAATATAAAACACCATTACAATTTATTACTATGTAAAAATGTCCTTGTGATGATTTGATCAACTTATGCTATGCATAATTATTTTAATAATGTTACAAGTATTCAAATAAATCAACATAATACAATGCCATATTTAATCATATGTATAACAAAAAATTAATAAATGAATGTAAACAAGTTATCCCTCACCAAAAATTTTAAATTTCATAGATTAATCCATTATATGTGATAATAAGATTATTCCAAGTTATTTATTTAAAGAGGGGTACTAAAATCTGCTATAACATTGATGACCTTGCTAGCTAGTAGTTTCACTAGTGATATTGGGCTATAAATAAAAATTATGAATTTCAAAAGACTTAAAAGTGTGATCCAAGTAATTTTTTTAATAATCAATAATGCATGAACCCTTTTCAAATTTAGGATCAAGGGATAAATTTTTTAGTTAGTGTGGTACAAATAATATGAAAGATAAAATAAGGAAATTCAAGCTAGATAAAAATCAATGTATTATCCTAAAATACTAATTATGAAAGCAAATTAATGTTCACATAAATATATTATTTAGTGATTTTTATTTATAAAATATTAAACCAAGTTATCCAAGTTTTCAAATATTTGATAAAATACACTTACAGTGATATGATAGACAACTCTATCTTTCTTTCAATAATGATGAATCCCACATATCTTAACAAATAGTTAAACTCAAACCAAAAATGAACAAGTAAACTGAAAAAAATAAAATAAAATAAAAAACAAACAATAAAAAAAGAAAGGGAAGCTAATTGAATAAACTTTTCAAATTATAACCATTAACCAAAAAATGTAGCCAATTGCCATCAATATCTTGTAAAGGAAAGGCAACTTTACCAAGAACAATAACTATTTTATATGGGCCAAGCCAAAGTGAATGAAAATTGTGTTTCTTTCTAGGCTCATGATGAACTATGTCCCAATATAATACTAAATATTCAACTTTAAAGGTATTGATTGAAACCCTTCTGTCAAAAAGATTATTAAGTTTCTCTTTATCTTTTTATAATTTTTGTAGAGTAGTGACTTTAGTTTCATCAAGGGCTAAGATATTTTTAAGTATTTGATGAACTACATTAGTATCTTCACTCAAATATTGAAAATCAGTTATAGTATAAGTAATTTTAAGATCTTTAGGTAAAGTAACTTTGAAACCATAATCTAACATAAATAAAAAATAACTTGTTTCACATTTCACCATAGTACAATTAGCCCATAATGATTCAAATATTTTGTCATGTCAAGCATGTTTATTTTCATAAACCAATTTTCTCATAATTGAGATTATATTTTTATTAGTGGATTTTGATGATCTATTACCTTGAGGATAATACTTTGAGGAATGACTATAAATAATTGAATAACATTCTAAAAACTCTAAATAATCATTATAAATAAATTGAGGACCATTATTAAATAATATTTTGTAAGGAACCCAAAATATTTATAAAAAATAATTCTCAAAAATGAAATAACTTTAATTGTAATAATTTTTTTTAGATCAATGGCTTTAGGCCATTTAGTAAAATAATATATAGTGGTTAAGATGTACCTATGACAATATGAATAAGGAAGATGAATGTTTGATATCCAATCAATATCCCATTTAATAAAAGGTTTTCAAGAATAACAAGGTTCAAACACATAGTAGGTAATTTATCTCTACTATAAAAATTTAACATGACATACATGATCGAACTAACTTGTATGAATCTTCAAATAATGTAGGCCAATAATAACATGCACATAAAAAATTTTATACAGTAGTTTTCAATGTGTAATATCTATCATAGTTACCTTTGTGACATCCCATAATAACCTTTTGGGTATGATCATGAGTTAAATAATGTAATAATACACCATCCCTATTCTTATAAAACATAAAAAATTCTAATAAAATAAAATTTAAAGCTTGTAATCTAAGTTTTCTTATTTGTATGTTATCTAAAGTATTGGGGCAAGCTTGATTTTGAAAAAAATAATTTAAATTGTAGTACCAATCATCTTATGAAAAAAAAAATCCAAATCATGGATTTTAAGATCAATATTGAACTATTTTGAAAATAATTACAACCTTCATTATTTGGAGACAAGGTTTAGCATGAAAAGTGTCATCAATTGAAAGCACTAAAAAAATTATGTTATAGATCACATTTTCAACCAATTTTTTAGCTAAATCATTTGCCTTTATAATTTTGAAAGTCTCAAATTCAAGATCAAGCTCTTGAATTTTAAAAATCTACTTTGTTAACCTTCTTGGAATGGTTTATTAATTTAAAAGATAAGAAAGAATATGTGCATTTGAACTAGAAATAACCTTATTTCTCATTAAAATATATTTAAATCTATTTATAGATGAGATCAATGAAAGATTTTTAAAAAAAATCAAAGTGTAACAAGTTTTATCATCTTTCAAGACTTCAATCATGTAGCCAATAAGTGTTTCTTCACGATTAACATCATGTTGAATAATAATAGAACCTATGGCATTTTTAGTGGCATAAACATATACAATGAAAGGCTGGTTTAAATAAGATTTAGTAAGTATATGAGCACTTTAAATGGCATATTTTAATCTATTAAATTTTGAATCTGAACTTACATCCCATAAGTAACCTTGATTTTTCTTTAACAAAGTTTTTAAGGGATTATATTTATTATCAAAATCTAAAATAAATTTATGACAATTTGATTTTACAAGAAAATGACCTAATATAAGACTAATATTTAAAAGTTGGTAAATATTTGATAACATTTATGTATTTAGGATCAATTGATATGTCATTCTTAGAGATGATATGACCCAATAATTTTTTGTTGGTGACTCCAAAAATTGATTTCTTTGGATTAAGAGAGATACCATATTTTATACACCTAAAAAATCTCATGTAGATGATCAATATGTTTCTTCATATTTTTAGAATGAATGGTAAGCTCATCAAGGTAAAATTAAAAAATAATTTCAATTAAGCCATCAAAAGCTACATGCATAGCTATTTGAAAAGTGTCACTTGCATTCATTAAACCAAAAATCATTTTGTCAAAAATAATGTTCCTTTTCATGTAGTAAATGTGGTTTTGTGTCTATCTTCTATATTCACAAAAATATACTTATAAAAATAAAATTCATTAAGAAGAGACATTATCTTAGACCCTTACATTTTTTTGCAAAATATGATCTATACTAGATAAGGAAAGTTATTTTTAACACTTGTTATATTTAAGTCTCTAAGGTCTACACAAATGAAAATCACTATTATTATTTATAATAGGTACTAAGTTAGGAACCCAATCTAAGTATGATACATAAAAAATGACATCACCATCCAACATCTTATTAATCTCATTATTGATGGTGTCTTCCAACAAGGGTATTACTCTTATAACTTTATACCTAATAATTATTATACCAAATTCAATAAGTATATCATGTTTTATTATTTTAATATCATACCATTTTAGGTATTTTGTAGGATGGAGTAAAAATATCTATAAATTATTTTTTTTAAGGGGAAAAAAATTTATTCAATCCAAATCAAGATACAAGGCAAAAGCCATAAGCTCAATAAAAAGGAGAACCGCCAACAAACCAAACAACAACACTACATAGTTCTGTCTTCCAATAAAACTCTCTCCAAAATCCCTAGATAATTAAAAAGTAACTCATCCCTACCATTGATATCCCAACCATCCCATTTCTCTGAGGCCCACTTCGCCAAGTAGTTAGCCATGCTATTGCATTCTCTAGGGATGTGACAAAAAGAGACAGATTCCAAGGAACTGCAAACACTTAAAATCTGTCTGACCATCAAAGATAATTGCCAACTAACACCATCCAATCTCTGGTTGTTCAACATATCTAAAATAATCTGAGAGTCAGACTCATAGATAATCCTCCTCCAGCCAAGAGAGCAACCCCGCTCAACAATAATCTTAATAGCAAGGGCCTCCATTAGGTTATTAGAGTAATGCCCTTTGTAGGCAAAGAAGCAAACAACATCACCATCTTTACTTTTACCAATACCCCCAATACCAGCATGCCCAGGATTCCCATAAGAAGATCCATAAGTATTAATCTTTAGGACCCCATCTAGAGGAGGTGCCCACTTACCATCATGACGAACCCATTTCTTGACACAATGGGGCATAATACTAGTAATGCAACCCCTACTATTAACACCCAGGCTCAGATCCCACACAATCACAACATCCCCAGGATCAATACTTTTAGACATATCACATTTAGCAAAAGTAGTCTCTTGAAGCCTACTGATAATCTTCATCCATAGTTGACCACTATCTAATCTAGAATCACAAAAAACTTTTTGGTTCATTCCAGCCAAAGGTTCTAAAGAATGAAAATAGGCCCAATGATCCAGGCCACCTGGAGAAAAGGTGTCTTCATAGGAGGCTTGCCTAGGCTCTCCCAAAACTCAATAAGAGAGGAAGCATGAATGCAACCATGATGCCAAGCCTCCCACCATCTGTGCCAAATATCACAAGAAAAGGGGTAGTGAAAGAACAAGTGGGAAGAACATTCTTCACTGCACAAACAAAGAAAACAAATGGAAGGTCCTTGAAACCCCCATTTACGAAGGTTCTCCCAAGTGAGACATTTCTTCTGGGAAACTAGCCATAAAAAGAAGTTACGCTTGGGCCAATAAAAGTTGTTCCAAACCTTCCTCCACCAGGGCACCTCAACAGGACCATGTAAATTCCTATCAAGCACAACATAACCTTGAGCAACAGTATAATTACCTTTTGGGCTAAGACTCCAAGCCAACTTGTCCCTCTCATTTAGAGAGCTACAAAGCCTACCCTCCAAGACCTTACACAAAGTAGCACGATCCTCATCAAAACCACCCACATGCCACTCCTATGGATCCTTCTAGCAAGACACCTCCAATTGACCAATGCACTTAACTATTTCAAAATGCTCCACCTTAATCCAACCAACATTAGAGAACATCTAGAAAAGAGGTAGAAGCTGAGGGAAACTAGAAAGAAGGAAAAGGTTCCTAACCAAAGGAATTGCTAGGAAAGAGCATCAAAATTCCTCATAAAGGTGGCAAGAGGAATCTGCACACAACACCTATAAATAGGGAGAGACTGCACCACAAATTTTAGGAAGATCACTCTACCAGCAGAAGAGAGCCATCTGTAAGTCCAATGACTAACCTTACTCTAGAACTTATCCAAAATCCCCTGCCAAAAATCTCTATGTTGAGGTCCCAAAGCCAAAGGAATCCCCAGGTACATCAGGGGAAGAGGGCCAATTTGGATTCTAAGAATCCTAGCAATCCTGTTCTGAATGAGTCAAGGAGTATTAAAGAAATAAATGGAAGATTTATCATCATTAATACTCTGACCCAAAGCTTTCAAGTAGATGTCTAAAGTTCTCCTATAATTCACTACCTCACTATTTTTAGCCAAGCCCATCAGTCCAGTATCATCCATAAATTGAAATGAGAATAGGGAGGGAAATCATTGTTCCAGCTCTAGCCGTGAATAAGACCCTACCGCACTTGAGATTTAATAAATCTACCAAGACCCTTTACCATGATAATGAAAAGATAAGGGGATAAAGGGTCCCCTTACTGAAGTCCCTGAGAAGCACTAGACCAATCTGAAGATTCCCCATTGATGAGAACAAAGAAGGAGGATGAGGTCACACAACTGAGAACCTAGCTCATCCACTCCTCTTTAAAGCCAAAGGCCAAGAGGATATTCTGAAGGAACTCCCAGCTCACCTGATCATAAGTTTTAGCCATGTCAAGCTTAAAAAACATTGCCTTCTCCTTAGAGGAAGCCATAGAGTGAATAACCTCCGTAGCAATCACGACACCATCCAAGATTTGTCTCCCTTCTACAAAACCTCCATGCTCAGTAGAAATCAAAGCACCAAGGAGAGGTTTGAGTCTCTCAAAAATCAACTTGGTGATGATCTTGTAGACAACATTGCATAAAGCAATAAGCCTGAAATGATCCATCTGATTAGCCCCCTCCTTCTTAGGTATGAAAGCCAGAAAAGTAGAATTCAAAGACTTAAGCATTTGTTTGTTCCTAAGAAATTCCTGAACCACCTCAAAAAGATCAGACTTTATTATTTCCCAAAATTCTTGAAAGAACTCAATTAGAAACCCATCTGGGCCAGGAGCTTTGACTTTTTTCATACTAAACACAACTTTCTCCAATTTAGGTAACAAGATTGGACACAAAAGAGCCTCATTCATCTCATCCAAGACCAAGCAAGGAATAAAATCCAAAATAGCCCTCTCCTCAGATCTAGCAACAATATCCTCCCTAGTAAAAAGATTAGAAAAATAGTTGATAGCTTCCCTAGAAATTTCACCACAGGATGAGAGTTGAGTCCCATCACTCGAGACAAGAGTGGAAATAGAGTTCCCCTACCTACAGGCCTTAACTGAGTTATGAAAAAAAGCTGTGTTCCTATCTCCCTATTGAAGCCAATCAATACAAGATTTTTGCTTCCAAAAAATATCCTCCTAAAGCTCCCACTCTTCTAAGCCCCTAAGGGCCAAGGACTCAGCATTCAAAAGGTCAAAGGACAACCCATGGTCACGAATTTGATGAGTGACACTATCTAGCTTGGACTGAGTAGCAAGCTTCTGAGCATGCAAGTTCCCAAAACATTATTTATTCCACCTCTTAAGCCTATACTTCACATGTTGAAGTTGTTTAATAAAAGTGTACATGGCCCTCCCATGGGCAGGAAGCCCTTCGTACCACCAATCCATCACAAGATCTCAAAGAGATTGATCCCGTAACCACATCAATTAAAATTTGCAAGAAGGATTTTTAGTGACCCCATAAGAGGAGACACAGAGTTTGATAGGCTAGTGATCGAATACCCTCTAATCTAGGATTTTAGAACTAGTAGTCCACCTGTTTCTCATCCAATAACAAGAAACCAAAAATCTATCGAGTTGTTTTGAGATAGCCTCATCACCACACCTCTTATTATTACAAGTAAAAACTCCATTACTTGGCTTCACATCAACAAGGTTAAGGAAACCAATATTATCTCTGAGCAAAAGAGAAGAAGGATTAATCTTGGCTAACCCTCCTTGTTTTTCATCCATACTAATAACAACATTAAAGTCACTAGCCAAAATCCATGGGAGAAACGAGTCCAGAGAATGGACAAAATTGATATGATCCCAAAGATGTGTCTTACCTAGAAGATCAGTAGGAGCATAAATATTGGAAAAAAGACATCTTTCACCAGTTTCAAAATTGGAGGCAACCATAGAGATGGAAGATTGACTAGAAACCCACCATAAGGGGGAGACTTTCCTTGGGTTTCAGAAGCAAGCCACCCCCATAGAACTTCCCAATGCCCCCACCCCTTTCTAGTAGCCTTGGGGCTAGATACATAGAGCACAACTGTTCAAACCATCCATTGTAAGCTTGGTTTCCTGCATAAAGACCACATTCAGAGCCTGAAACTCAATTAATCTATGAACAACCTTTTGTCTAGGGATGTTGTTCAACCCCCTTACATTCCATGATAAAACTATCATTTAGGGGGGTGGGAGAAGTGGGAATCAATGGGTTTCATAGACCCAGACTCAACCAAAGTATCACTGATAATCTTAACCTTCTCTTGATCAGTCTTCCTTCTGCTCCTTGACAGTTTATCTAGAGGCCCATTTTTAAAAGATTTTTGTTACAAGCCTAAGGTAGGAGGAGCCTTAGCACCCTTCACAGGATCTATGGATCCCTTCATAACTTGGGGACAAGGAGCCAACCCAGTAGTACCCATCAGAATCAATGACTCCTAGATGTCACCAATATTCTAAACTTGAGAAGGCAAGTCCAAAGCTAGTTGACAGACCTGTTGAACCCCTAATGATAAAATCAGCTCCTCCTTTATTGATTCCACCTCTTGAATCTCTACCTAACCCTTAACCCTAGAAGAAATCTCAACTGAAATACCATCTTCTTGGACTACGCTATCAAGAACCTCAACCTATTAAATGTGCCATCATTCTGTCTATCCATCCAATATCTCTTCATGCCTTTGCCTTTATTATGAGATTTAACTGGGATAAATCCCTCCTTATCGATAGGCCCATCAGACACTGGAGCTTTCCCCTTGTCCATCCTAGGAGGTCCAGAGGTAGACAAGGGGGAAGATTTCAATCTAAGACATGTGCGGTGTAGATGACCATATTCATGGCAAATTTTGCATCTAAATGGAAGGGTTTCATAATCTAGCTATTCGATCCAGGAGGAATAACCCATGAAAATTTCCATAGAGTCTAGTAATGGATTATTCAAATCAACTTCGACATAAATATGAGCAAAAAAAATTACCTTATGCTCTTGAGTCTATGAAGCTGATCCAACAGGTTTCCCAAGAAGCAAAGAGATTGAGTGGAGGACATCTTCCCTCCAAAATTCTAATAGAAGCCTTGGCAAATGAACCCACACAAGCACCTGTGAAGGGATCTCTTTGGTAGAGTTAAAGCCCATATGCCAAGGCTTGATGAAGAGCCCAACTTGGTTAAAGAAATAAGGGCCACCTTTAAAAGCCCTATTTCTATTTGACATGCTTGAAAAAATAACCAAGAAATAGTTATTATCTGCTAAAAGAATCTCCATATCTCCTTTAGGGTTCCAAACTTGACGTGCCCAGGATTCCAACACAAGAAGAGAAAGACGAAGGCCCAAAAATTTGCAAATAAGAGCATGCTTGCACCAATAATCAACATCCTCTGAAACCTACTCAGGTTGAATAACCAAAATTGGTATATCCTCCAATCTCTCCAAACATCCATTTACTTTTTTAATTCAAAATGACCCTTTTGATGAGGAGGTACCCTCTCCAGAAAGAGGAAACTTAGTCCGATCCTTGTTACTGGCATGCATCAAAGAGGATGGATCTACCATCTCCAAATCTAGGGAAGAAGCAAGACCCTAATTCACCATGGCTATATGAGCTCAAGCACCAATCAGAAGAGGGAAAGAGGCAAGGCAATCAGCCCAAATTCCCAAACCACCACGCACCCCTCATCTAAGAGACCCATGCACCAGACAGTGGCCAAAAAAATACCTAGCCATAGAAAGGAGGAGATCAAACCCCTGTCCAACCCCCTCCAAACCCTTATGAACACAGAAATCCCCACCCCCTTGTGAGCACAAAATGGCCATCGATTCACTTAGAAGACAAACAAAGCAAGCTAGGGCACGTGGGCCCTAGCTCACACCAGAGCTCTGTGAAATGCCATCCATAAATGTGGTCCAAAAAAATATCTATAAATTATTTAAATAATTTAAAAAATTGATTTTTTCCTCAATAGTACATTGTATTAATAAATAAATAAATTTATGATCATCTTCAGTGTCAAGATTAATAAGAATAGTCTTACCTATTATTCTCATAAATGGCTCTTCATTTCAAGAAATTTTAGGCTGATTGTGAAATGTAAAAATATATTATAAATTGAATGAAATAAAAAATAATTTTGTTAGTGGTTAATTAAAAGTAAACACCATAATTTACCACATAATCATTATGATCAAAATAATTTCCTTTTAAAAATGAATCAATAAGTTCATCACAATAAAAAATAGGTCAATTATCATTAAGATCAAGAACATTAGGTGTAAAATTATTAGAAAATTTATAATCTATAGTTGTCTCACCATCATTTAAGGTGGGATTGGAAGCAAAGACAACAAGCTTATTAACATAATAGTTTATTTTTCTAGGTATATGCCTAATATAAATGCTTCAAAGCTCTCAAGAATTGACCAAACTTTATAAATATATCTATGAAGATGAGTTTGATTTTTTAATAGGTTTTCCTAACTTTCCTAATATTTAGTTAAAAATCAATAAAAACCTTTAAATGTTTGATATTTAAATCTATGGTCTAAGACCTAAACATAAAGCCTCAAATTCAATTGTGTTTTTAGTGTAGTCAAATGAAAAATTTATAAGCATAGTAAAAAAATTACCAATATGAGAAATCAAACCAATTCAAGCACCATTACCATGTTGTGAACAAGCTCCATAAAAGTACAAAGACCAAATGGTCTCTCTATAAAAAATATTTATTTTTTTCTAATTAGGTTCATCCAAGGTTAACAACTCATAATTATAATTTAAACATAAGCAATAGTGGTTGGTATGGATTCTATAGGATTACTATTTCATTCCTCCCTATGCATAAACATAATCTAATTGCCAATAAGAACCTGAGTTGTATCGATACCTATGAAAGTAGTAGTTTACTTTTACCAATATATTTCAAATAACATAACATAATTATCATGGATATATAAAACTTGTACATTTTAAATGCACCTAATTCTATCATCTTGAGCTATTTTAATAACAATGTCACCAAACTTACCACAACTCTTAGTATGGCATGGATCAAAACTAGTAAGTTTCTTGTTATCAGTTTCATAATATATGCATATTTTATTATGAATAAATTTAGGCATAATATTCTTAGAGGTTCATGTATCCATAATATAATTAAGGATTAATTTATAAATTATCTTAATAGAAACATAAAATAAGGAAATATAATTAGTTAGAAGATCATTATACATAAAAAAATATAATTAAATCCATTATTAATATATTTTATTTGAAATCCTACCACATTTTTGATATTTTAATTATTTATGTCTTTATTAATTTTATCAAGTTCTTTGAGAAAACCAATAACTTATAATAAAGAAAATCTAACTTTAATAGTAGCCAAATCATCAATAATATTATAATCACCAACATAAGGATGATGAATATGAGTATATTATTAGGATTATAAGGAGGATATCATGTATTGTTTAATATAGTACATAAAGGGTTAGGTTGTTGAGAAATTTAGTATAATTATTTGTAATAATAATATTATACACAACTTTACCTTTGTCTTGTGTTGAATATTTCAAAGAAGATGTCTGATTATTAGTTATATTTGAATTATCTTTTGGGGAATAATTTTTATCCCCTTGCCTTATTTTAATGATATAATTAGTATTATTATTGATGTTATCTAAACACTTATTATAACCACACATGTTTATATTATCAACTAATTCAATAGCAATACTATACTTTTCATGAATAAATATTTAACTATACATGAATTCATGTCATGATTTAATTTACATAATAATGAAATGATAAACCATGTCACTTGGATCAATAGAAATATTTAGAAGTTCATTGACTAGATATAAATATTCTTTAGGCTTGCCAAAACAAATCTCTAACCAATATTTTATATCTTTCCAAGGTAGACTAATAAAGGTTTTATATGATTTACCTTCTAAATTTTTAAAAAACACTCTAAGAGAAAATTTTTCATTAGTAATGTTGAGAGTAGCACAAATCAAATTAAAGGCATCTAAATAATCTTATCAAAAATCACTAGGATTTCCTTAAAATGTTGGAACATTAAGTCCTTTAAATGAGGGTAACTAATTAGGATTGATATAAATATTTATTAGATCCCCAATAATCCAAGGATTTACATCTTTTTTATCATTATGTACATTAAAATCTATTTCATTATAAGTTATTTTAGTTTGATCCATATTATTTTTTAGACCATGAATAAGGTTTCTAACTTTATCTTCTACTCATTGTTTCATTGGAAGATGTAATAGGCTATACTACATGACTAGGTTGAGTTGATTCTACAAGTTTATTAAGGTTAGTACGAACAATGAAAATGTCAAAAAGAAAGGCCTAAAAAAGAAGCTAAGTTTTAGGTTGAGGATTCATAATCAAAGTTTGTAATTTTTCTTGTTGAATTCAATGATTTTGTTTTTGAATATGAAATTAATTTTGATGGTTAAATGTAGCTTACCAATTGATTTAAAATATTACTTCATCTTCTTATTTGGCTATAACATTAATAATGTGATACAAATCATAAGGTATGTTATATTGAGAAAAAAGGACAATATTAGAAGTAATATCTACTTGATCCTTATTAATATCAACTTCAGGTTGGGTGATAGGTTTGGAACCATTAATGATCATTGGAAAGAACGACTAAAAGAAAGAAAGAGTAAATAAGAAAATAAAGATAATATTTTTGAAGCAACTCCCCAACAAAGTCACCAAATTTTTTGACAGTGCAAAATGTCATGTCAAAAAATCAACCCTTTCACATATAATGATTGTCAAGATGGAGTTAAACTAATTTAATCATAGGATATCTATGGAACAAATATTTATCCTAAGATGTGAATATGATATTTTTAATAGTTATAGAAAAAAACAAGCAAATCATGATGTGAATTAAACATCATTATATTTCATAAATAAAATATTTATTTCCATGTAAAATCAAAATCAGATCTAATAGATATAATTTAACCTATCCAATAGATTAAAGCTATGAAAAAGGAAACATATTGAAGGAAAGATCCATGATCTACTGATATCAATAATTTAACTTTCCTATTAGTTTTTGTTAGCCAAAATTAGGAATTATGGATGAGTATCATTCAAAAATTTGGTCATAATGTTTCCTAACCTTGTTGATAGTCATATGAAGTGCTTTGTCTTGGTCATAATGGATCTCATAGTGATAAACTTGTGTTGCTCTTAGTATCTTTCAGGGTTTCCTATAATGGTCTAGTTAAAAGTGAGTCAAAACACTTAATATTGTAGTCAGGTCACTAAATATGGTCATCTCCATGGTTTTTAGAAAAGATTAAGGTGAATTTGGAAATGTTAAGGTAATTCTAAGAAGTTAAAGTTTAATTTGTTGATATGTTAAAGTGACTTTAGTAAAGAGCATCAAGAATGAGGAGTTATACCATGAAAAGATATGTCACTTGAGGCTATATGGTACATGAACAAGAAGGAAATTTAGGTAAAACAAAATTAGGGAAATATATGTGACCCTATGCCCTTAAAATTTCATGCATTGGTTTAGGGTCTTAGGATCCTTCTTTATGAACAATCATTAGCAAAAAAGGGTGCCAAAAATCCTTCTAAAACCCCAATAACTCAATATTAGGAAGTATGCATGAATTTATGATATAATTAATGTATATTATTGGTTTTGAGAGTTATTTTAGTGTCTAATTATTAATTTTTCACCATTTAAAAGCAAGCATTCAATGCATTAGTGAATGAAACATGAAGATACAGGTCTGTAAGTGATGCAAATGGTAATTTACATGTTTAAATTCAAAAGTTTGTGCCTTAATGAGAGGATAAGCTCATGTGAACATAATTTTTAGGTTATTATGTCACCTTAACACTTTATTTAAACCCCACATGGTCACCAAGAATCATCTCAATGTTGTACAGTCCTCAAACCCTTTACAAGCATATTGTCTTCTCTTGTTGCAAGCCTAAAAGTGAAGAGTTATGACATTGTGAGAAGTTTATAAGCATAAGGTGATTAGAAACATGTTATTTAAAAATTTAATAACTTATAAAATCTCATAAAATTCTAAGTAAAGGATTTAAATAGTATGTTTATAGTGTTTCCAAACCTGATATAGACACCTACAAGGATGTGAAAATGTGTATGTTTTGCATGGAACACATGATCTAAAGAGAATATAAGGAATGAAGAGGATAATTAATCATATTAAGGTATAATTTACTTATAAATAGGTCTTATATGTGTTAAAAATTAGTTAAATAAAACTCAATGTAGATCTACAAGTTTGCAGACTTATAGATCCACATTCTTAATCAAAAGGGGAAAATCTTGCATGAAAAATGTAGGTTTGGGGTGAGAATGAAGTTTTGAGAAGTATCACAGGGTATAATAAGGATTAAATAAAGGTTTATATGTAAATTAAAATTCTTATAATGAGAATATATCATCATTTGAAGCTAGGACCTATTGGAAAAGGGCATTATTCCTCAATAGATCTAAAGAGGGTTTTGCATTTTGGACTAGATATTCAAAGAAACCAATGAAGGGGATTGATTTATTATCCATACAATGACCTAATATTTATTAAATATTTTGAATAATATCATAAATTTAAATTATATTATTACTTGAATAGGAATGTACATATAGTTGTATGCATCCCAAAAAGTGCACCTACAACTAAGGGGGAGTTTAGCATAAACATGAATAAAAATACCATATTTTAGCTTGATAAAAGGGTTTGAAGATGGTATAAAGTATGAGATAACATTATATATATATATATATATATATATATATATATATATATATATATATATATATATATATACATATACATATACATATACATATACATATACATATACATATATATATATATACACACATATATATGTACACACACACACACACACACACACACACACACACACACACACACACACACACATATATATATATGTATATGTATATATATATATATATATGTTTATATATATATATATGTATATATATGTGTGTGTGTGTATATGTATATATATATATGTATATATATATATATATATATGTATATATATATATATATATATGTATATATATATATATATATGTATATATATATATATATGTATATATATATATATATATATTATACCTCTAAATAATATAATATATCACTCAAAAATAAACATATCAAGCCTAAGCAAGAGATAGGCCTAATGGAGAGCTATAAGTATGTTTCTAGGAATTCAAGAGAATATGAAATATTGGTATTGAGTTTAGGGTTTGGATGGATATTAATGGTGTGTGATAATAATGAGATATAATTTTAAATTTTTAATATGTTTATATAAGTGATTAAAAATTACAAGATAACTCATAGCCTATTGTATAGTCCTAAAACATACACATAATTATGAAAATTGGCATGTTGGAGAGATATGAGGATTGTTCAAGAGAAAATAGATATTGGAAAGTTTTAATGGAGTTGGGAAAGACCTAAAAAATATATCATAAATTTTTTAAATTGTTTAAAACTCTCCCCATCCTTTTTTGTTCACTCTAGGCATACTTAGGTCTTTGTCAAGACCAACCTAGGGATAGAATCTTGAATTTTGCATAACTAGAGTTTAAACCCTTATAATTACATGAAATTTTTTCATATGACCTTATTTAATATTATTTAAAATATTTTTTTGGTTTTATTGGAGTAAATTATGGTATGGTATGGTCTCTAGTACTATGTGCTTGTTTTAGGCTTAATTAGGCCAAATTGTGAAAGAGGGTGTTGATCTAGTAGGTCTACATTAGGAGTTGATTCATGAAATTTTGGGTGAATATAAATAAATATAAAGGGTACTCAAATATAAATTTATATTTTATATAATATTTGTATATCATTAAAACCTAGGAGCTTTGTGTCAAAATAAGGCTACAAGGAATAAACCTCAAAGAGAGTAAATGTGAAAGTTATGAATGAAATTATAGAATAGAGTTGGAAATATGATGGGTTATATATTTAATAGGTGTCTAATATAAGGATAACTAATTAGACCTTAATAATATGAATTTTCACTTCTTAATCAATCATAAGGGGTAGTTTTAAGAGCTCAAGGATGAATCATCAAGCAAGACAAAACTCCTACGCCACCTTGAGAAGTTCATCATCAAATGAAGTGCACAAATATTTACGAGAGATTTTAGAACTATTTATTGGCAGTTTTTTTTTTGTAACTTGTTTCATGATTTATTGGTAACCATCATTGGTCGTTGTCTCCCTCTAACTCCTTCTTTCTCCTATATGTATGCTTGATTTTGACATTATAATGGATCCTTACACTATGAGTATGGAAAATTCATACTCTTTTATATTCCTTTGATAAATAAATAAGTGAATTTTACCTATTTCTATGTTTATATGTAGTGTGGAGTTTTGAATGGTTAATCTAATCAAGTGTAGACTTAGCTCGCCTTGGTTTGTTGTCCTATTCATCTTGCCTTCATGTAGTTTGATTATCTATTGAAAGTTGTGAAGAGTGTCCTCAAGATTTCTATATGGATTATAAGTGGAAAATATATTCCCTCTTAGTCTCATATTATTTTACCTCTTTGAAAATCATTGATGTAATAGGTTCATCTTAAGAGAAGTGTATGTTTTTACAGTCCTATAGGTCATAGTGCATATGCAAAGCAGTGGTAGTGGTCATAAAATTTGGTGTATCAACCCATTAGTTCATAGTTTATTTCTCTCTTTTCCTTTAAATTTAGTATATTATTTATTGGTCATAAGTGATGTATCAAGGGATCTATCCCTTATATATAGGTTTAATCCATTCACTAGGTCACCCACAACCTAAGATTTTTCTCATGTAGATCTTAGATTAAGAGGATTTGAAACACCCTCTCAAAGGGTGCAAATTTATATAACAAATTCAATTATAAAATAACTAAAACAAACGTAATGAATAAATACTAAATACATCTAAAGTAAATGAAAATGGAAACTAAATAAAGATACAAAAATAAATACTAACATAATCAACAACTACCAATTAAGAAAAACAACTACCAAATTGATGGTCTAGGAATACTTTAAATAAGATGTAAACCTAGTCTAAAAAGTCTAATAATGATTATAATTAAATATAAAATTAACAAATAAATAACAAATCATCAAGAAATAACATGAGAATGATAAACTAAACATCAACAAATATAAGACTAAAATAAATACAACTAAGAAATAATACTTTAAATAAATGATTAACAACTAAACTTGATAAGTAAAAAAATGAAAGAAACTTAAATAAATAGTAACTACATTTAGAAAACCTTAAAGGAATCTATAAATAATATAAAACAACCAAATTATAAAATTAACTAAACAAGAAAATAATAAAAATAAAAATAATTAAAACAAAATATAATTAAGAATAGAAATAAGTCTAAACTAAAAATAGAAATACATCTAAATTAAATAAAAAAATCTAATCTAAATTGTTAAGTAAAAGGAGTGCGAGAATTTTAAAAATAGTCATCTTATGGATGTGAAAATATTGACTTTATTGAGAAACTAGTACAATAATTTTGATTACAAACATGATCTTCAAAATAAAATCAATGTACAATTGATAGATTAATAATCTATTATAAAATGCAAGATTTTCATCATTATTTAGGTAAAATACATGAATTTATGCACATATGACTTATGCAATCATTAATGACATTAATACTTGATAATCAGTTATGAATACATCAAAAAATGTAGATATACATGTGTTATTAAAATAGATTATTTCACTATTAGAGACATTATTTGGTCTATCTACAAATGAATGTTCAATCTTAGAGATGCTTGCAAAGAATAAGAGAGATATTGAAAATTTTGAAAAATTTAAAGAGCTCTTAATACATATTATTTCTCCTTTTCTTATGTGTCTTCAATCTCCTTATAAATTAATTCTCCTTGAGATAGTTATGATTTAAGTTACAACTAACTTTAGTTAGTTATAGTTATAAATTTAATCGACTCTTAAAAGTCAATTATTTTATTATTCATTTACTTTATAAGTTATAAAATTTATAACTTAAATTTATATTTTAAACTTAAAATAAGTCCATGAGATTAGATCAAATAATATAGACTAATTTTTGCAATCTCTAATAGGTGGGGGCCCTTTGACTTGTTAAACATTATTTAGACAATTATATAACTATGCATATAATAAATAATCAATAAATGTTAGTGTTAAATAATATAAAAAAACTTAACATTATAATTCATAAACATATCATTTATCTATAACATCTTATGATCAAATGCAAAACATATGGATTATATAATCAAATAATATTGCATGAACATACTAAACTTCATTGTCAAAAATAAAAATAACCAAAGCCAAAATACAATAAAAAATACATCCATATAAGAAGTTAAAAACAAAAAACATCCATGATAAAAACCATAATTAGTATCTTAACAAAAATATGAATAGTTGAGTCAAATAAAAAAAACATCCAGTAACAACTTAGTCATAAACATTATCAGAGATAAGATCAATGAGAGGGGTTACCTTATTTATTTGATATTCTATGTATTATAATAGTAAAATGGGTAATTAAACTAAATTTTTGCCTCCATAGTCATCTTAAATCTCAATTTTTAACTTCTTAATCACATGTGTAATCATGGGCTAACTCATAGGGCTACTGTTGATGATTAAAATTGCACTGTTTCTAACACCAACAATGGGAAGTTTCAAGAATGTGGGACTTGCAACTTGAAATGACCTCCAGATTTTAAAGAAGAGCCAACTTCTTTAAAATCTGGAGGTCATTTCAAGTTTCAAGTCCCACATTCTTGAAACTTCTCATTGTTGTTGTTAGAAACAGTGCAATTTTAATCATCAATAGCTACCAACACATTTATTGCTAGAAGAAGAGGGATTTTAGGTACCAACGAAGTGGATCTAGAAATAATATCCAAAGAGAGATTTGAATTGGTGAGGTTAGGGTTGAACTTAAGAAATAATTTAGAATGATTAAATACATGAGTATTATTAGGTACCAAATCAATAACAATATGCATAACTTGAGAAGATGCATTTGGGGTATCTCATCCAAAACGATGAGATCTCCAAATGGATTGCCTCAGACCTCTATGGAAGACATTCCCATTCAATTTAACTAAGGAATATAGGATATTATCTAATAAATTCCAAAATTTAGGGTCATTTAATTAAAAATATATGGATACATGAATTCTATGGTGAAATGTCATGGGGAAAGTCTTGGCAGCGCTACACCTATGAAAAGGTCTATCATGATGACTACTCTATGAAGGACTATCATTACCAGATTGTGCACTATCTCTACCCAAAAAATTTATTTCATAAATTTTAGAATATTGGGTCCACATTAACATATCTATTTTGAGATAAATTGAAATAATAATTTAATTATAACTTTATGACAATCACAAATATCATCTTCAAATGAAAACATTATTATAAAAGAATTAAATGATTAGGTTTTCATTTTTTTTTCAATTCATATTATTCATTCTGATAAGATAAGTTTTATGAAATTCTAAACATTTTATAATAATTATAAAATAAACATAGTTTAAATAATTCCAAGAATTCACAATTCTCAATATTCTACTAAATCAAACAAAAGAAAACTAATTGTAGAAATTGAAAATTATTCATAGTTCACCATTATCATCAATTTACACATCTCAAATAATATTTTGAACCATTTGATCAAATGAAATCAATTCTATAGAAATTAATTCTATCAAAAATACCATTTATAAATATGTAATCATCAACGTATTTCAATTATCAATTACCATTGATAATAAAACTATATAAAATATCTTCTTCTTTGAAAACTAAAAAATGATCATAAAATGTCAATGCAAGCAACAAGAAAAAAATTCGTGATTTTATTACCAAATTCCTTATTAAACTTCATGCACATAGTTTACCAAGAAAAAAATGGTAGATCTCAATAACTTTCCCATGGATACCAAACTATATACAAACTCATAATACCAAATGCACCAAATCACCAATAAAATAAACCATGTCCTCATCTACAGTATGTAGATTGAAAATTGTGTTGAATATTTTTCATTATTTCATGCCATATAATACAAACTAAAAATAATACCTTGCATCTTGCTCTCCTTTTATAACTAAAATCCACTATTTCATGATAAATGAAAATACAAACCTAGAATGTTTCTATGAAACACACAACTTCACTTTAAATTTTTTGAAGTAGGTAAAATACATATTGTATGAAATTTTATAAAATGTTGTTATAGGAAGGAAACCAAATATTTCATGCATAGACCTATTGTGAGCTTTGAAATGAGTATATGCATACATGCAAAAGCTTGATAATATCACGAATTTATGTGACATGAAAAATGTTCACATACTTCATAATATTCATGTGTTCATGTGTAATGTAGTGACAAAAATAGAACAATAACAAGATTGAAATGAATCCATTACAACTCAAGTTTTCGGTATCGATAACAAATTTAAAGACATGTGGCTATGTACAAGATACAAAATGATAACTTATAGATTACAAAACACTCTTTCAATAAAACCAAGTGCAAATTTACATCTTTTAGGAAACTCTTTGAAGAAAACCAAAGTGCATGATGGAGTGTTTATGTAATGTAAGATACAAATAGAATTTTATTTTATTCACAAACCAAATATAAAACTATGAATGCATAAAATTATATATAGAATCATCTTATTTACATGAAAAAAACATATTAATTTTATTCACACACCTAAATAACCTCATCAAATACAACTAACACAACTCGCATATATAAAAATATGATTCATGTACAAAAAATGCCAAACCAAGGTTTCCTGCTTACTGGAAGTTCATTTACAAATGACAAAACAAGCAATGATAGCTTATCTATATACCTACCACCATTGTGTGTAAGTGGAAGGATTTTATTTAAAATCTCCTCACTCAACCCAAAGATAAGATTACAAATTTTCACTTCTACAATGATCTTGACATAATAGAGCTTGAATGATAAAAATCAAACCTTTTATGGTGGAATGGTTTCCCAATTACAACCATCAATGTGTTCATGTGATGTGTCACCAATCTATTGGATGGTGGATTTCACCAAATTGCTATTACAAATCAAAAAATAATAAAAACTACCTCTAAATGTTTATAGATACATTTATAACTTGACCAAATTTGTCACTAATGAAACCTCTTAAATGATGAAATCTAAACTTTTTATGGTGGAAAATTTTCTTAATAACAACCATCAATGTATTATGTGACATGTCCATCAAACTATTGGATGGTGTACTATTAATAAGTGTTACCATTTATGTCAAGGTTGATATCATTGATGTCAATGTTGATGTCATTTATGTTAAGGTGTATCTGGTAAAGATGCACGATGAATGTTCTTTGAGGTATGAGCTTGTGTGCTTGATATGACAAGGAATCCATGTGACAAGAGAGAATTTTAAGGAAACCTAATGTATATATATTGATAGATAATTTTAAGTAAACATAATTATTCTTCTACTGATTTATATCAAGGTTTAGGTCAAGTGAGCATTAAATCATGTTTGAGTACTAGTTCTTGAGTACAAGGTGTCTTGAGAAGCCTTGTTTAAACCCTGTGAGGAGTGCATAGTAAAGTTTGGTGAAGTAAGTAATCCCAATATTGTGATAGGATTTGGTGATCATTAAGAGAAGTATATATACTTTAATAAGTGTTTCAAAGTTATTTTTCAAGTTTTAAGTGATTAAGAAGACTAGTCATGGTACTAATCATAACATGAAGAGACCTTGTAAGAAGGTATGAGTATGTTGGCTTGGTGAGATAAGTACACAAAAAAAAAATGGATGTATAATATTTTTTTATCATGAATATGAGGAATTTGATCACTCATAATAGTTTTAAGGTGAACCTACAGGGGTAAGACCTTCAGTCTAAGTCTACAACTAGACCAGTTCTAGACCCTACTTAACCTAATGAAGAATCATGAACTATTGTCAAGGTGTATGAAGGATGTATTATTGTGTTCAAACATGATAAACATTGATTAATTATTTTATTGAGATGGAAATAACATTAAAAGAAGCATGAATCTCAATAATAAGGCCTAATGTGATTTATAGGTCAAGGTCTAGAGAGTAAAGAGAGAGAGAGTGTGGCCTAATGAGGGGTCATGATTAGATCTCAAGGTGTATGAGCTCATATAATAATGGATAGAGGTATGATATTTTGTTTCAATCATGTTCAAATTTTTTGAGGTAATGGTTTGTAATAAAAGGCATAAAAAGTGGTTTTGAGGTATCTTGAGTACATAGAATGAAGTCACACAAACTTGAGAAGAACTTTCAGGGGTTCATTGAAATGTGTAACCTATGAATTAGAAATTAATATATTCATGGTATATGGGGAAGGGTCATAACTCAAAATCATAGGCATTAGTTTTTTAATTGAGGGGAATTACTTTATGAATAATTGTTAACAATGAAAGTGTGTTTAAACCCTCTTAGAACCCTACTAGTGACCTGATGTTGAAGATCTTGTTAAAAATAGACTAGGATCATAAAAAAATGGATATAAAAACTATTGGATCATGTATTAAACTCTCCCAAGTACCTATAAGTGTGATTGAGTTGTCAGGTGTATGAGTAGACCCTAAAAGAAAGTGCACATTTATCAGAGATTTGTTGTAGTAGTCAGAGTTGACCAAGTCAAGAAAATAAAATGGATGGAGGATGAATATTGAGAATATATTTTTTGTAATTGAAGGTTTATAGACAATTTAATTCCATAAATTACACTAAAATGTTCATCCAGGTTAGCTAGTCGCTAATAGGCCTAATGGTGAAAATAATGAGAAAACCATACAATAGTGAGAAGATGATTAGGGATGTGTTATCATGGAATAGTGATGGAACCAAGTGAATGAAGGTGTTTTTTAGGAATTTTATCACATAATAATTATTTTAAAAAGTGTTTAATTATAGTTATTATATTGAAAAATATTCTCACAAGTTGACCTATCTGGTTTAGATGAGACAGTGAGATACAAGGTTATGAGATTGGTCTACAAGACCAATATTACCATTTGAACATATTATATTTCTCTCTAATGATGGTATAATTATCTCATAAGATAATATAAATTCATTATAAGTCTTTTTAAATTTTCATACAGATGTTGAAGGTCATTTTCACCATGACTGTGCTTTAAAGTAAACTGGTAGTTCTGGGTAAGCAAGTTGTAATGATGAGTTTGAGACTCTATGATCTAAGTTAAAGTATATAATACACATGATGTTTTTGTTTGGTAAATTTATGTCCTATAAATTCTTTTTATAAATCTTTTAATTTAGTATAAAAGGTTGAAATGTTGAAGCCAAAATGACTTGACTCATTTTGGTTTGACTATGTGTACTGAGGATAAAATATTGGTTTACAAGACCAATATTTGACATTATAACTTATGATTTATTTTATTTTATAGTATTATAGATATTAAAAGTATATTTTTAATATATAAATGGTCATGGGAAGTTTTATTTTAGGTGTTGAATGTTAATTTGTTCATGATTGGGTTTTGGAATGTTTTAGTAGTTTTAAGTGGGCTATTTGAAGAAAAATGTTTGAGTCCTTTTTCCCTGAGTTGTGAAGTATAAATAACATGGTGATGTTGTTAAGATCATTAATTTTTTTTAATATGATTTATTTACATGGTTATTTATCTAATTTTTTTTTAATCCTCAGTAGTTCAAGATAAAATTTCTATAGGTTCACAAGCCTAATTGTGAGCAGTGTTATTTATGTGCTTCAAGTGGTGGTTGGAGATAAAAAGTGTAATGCACCTAATATAATATAAGTGGGGGTATATTTGAGTGTAATATTAATTTTTAATACCATGTATGGAGTTTTAAAGTGTTCCAAGGAGTTCAAAGGGTAACGTGCACTAAAAAAGGTCCAATTGAATTAGGTCTCCTTAAGGCCTAAAGGAGGTTTTGGTATTTCAAGTTATGGAAGACCTATTATAATGATTGATTAATGTATGAAAATTATTTAATACATATTGAAATGGTAATAAAATTAAACAAGTATTTATGGCTTACCAAGAAGGATATGAATAAGAGGATTGTATAAATACAAGGTAATTTTAGGCTTATTTGTGTGAAAATGAGTATGCGAAGAATATAACACATTAGTAAGTAGAAGGAGGTATTTTAGAACATATAAAAGGTGTAGATAATTTGTGATGAATATTTAATAGATTTTTTTTGTATTAAAATCAAGTTCATATGACCTAATCTATCTTTAAGAGAAATAATTGAGCGAAGAGGCCTAGAAGGCAGTTTGAAAAGGATAAGAATGTGAAGAGATGAAGAAGTGGTAATCATGAGTTGGTTGAGTAATAAGGTGTTATAAAGGTGATTAAATAAATAATGTGGATTATTATTTTTTGATTCATATAGGGGTTGGTTTATCCTTGTAATTTAGTACTTGCTAAAGCCTAGCTAAGTTGGTGCTTAGCTAGTTGGGGTTGGTGCTCCCTGTGGAGTTGGTACTTCACTAAATTTGGTGTCTGTATTATAAGACTATTATCCATTTGTAGATATTAGTGGTTTTTATTACCCTTGAGGTTTTTACACATATGTGATGTTTTATTTTGTTTCTTTCTTATGTTGGTAGGTTTTTATGCTTGCTAGATTTATATACTTATTTGAATGGTTTATAATCGCTTAAGGGAAATTGATAAGAAAGTTTTTAAAGACTGATTCACCCCTTCCTCTTAGTCATTTTGATTCAAACATGTAATTAATAAAATTATTTTTCTAAATCAAAAAAAAAAATTACCACTAAATGTTTAGAGATAGATTATAACTTGACCAAATCTATCACCAATGAAACGTCCATGAACTCAAAATGAGGTAGATACATAATAACAAATGCCTAGATTATTATGTACACCACTAAAATCTTATAATAATTATAATAAAATTCAAACATATCATCTCAACATATATTGAAACATTAAAATATCAAGTAATAATTATTTATGTACCTTAAAATACCAAAACATATCAAATTTTAATATGCCAAAGTGACTATATTCAAAATAACCACTACCGCCTGTAAAATAAAATATTGATTAATGTATGATATACTAAGTATTGAATACTATAAATATTCACCTATGATATCCATGATAAATCAATAAAACTTGTAATTTTTCAATATAATATTTAGGTAATAATCAAAACTTAGGTAACAACCATGATGTTAATTATCATCAATTCCTTATGAGCAGATGCTAACTTCTTACCAAGACATGTAATAACATTACCATTTATAAAATGAATGAGCCATTTAAAACCTATTTAAATTTTATATCAATGGTAAATTTAATATTATTTCATATCCAATCATGCCTATGAAATATCCTTTCATATTAGTGACACTTACAAACATTTGAGCACATTGTATTTGAGTCATAAAGTTGTAAATGAGTGACAAAATATAAAGAGATGAAAAAGTATGTCAAAAAAAGAAGCCTCTATCAATGTCAATCATGTTTTCATAAAATATATATCAACATTTTTAAATTTATAATCATTATTTTTACATACATATTAATTAGAATATCTATGAAAAGTATCAAACACCACTACAATTTATGAATGTAGAAAAATGGCCTTATGACAATTTTATCAACTTATGTTTTGCATATTTATTTCAATAATATCATGAATATTAAAATAAATCAACATATAAAAATTTCATATTTAATCATATGCATCACAAATAATTACTAAATAAATGCAAATAAATTGGTCCTAACCAATAGTTTTAAATGTCATGGCTTAAGTGATCATATGCAAGAAAAAGATGATTCCATGTTTTTGTTTTTTTAAAGTGGGGTACTAAAAATAGATATAACACACCCAAACAATGAAGTAAATTATTACAAAAATTAGTTGGGTCCATACCTATTCAAGGACATCCTTGGACTTAGCACTTATATATTGTAAACAAATGAAGGACACAATTTTAAGGAACCAAATAATGTTTAGATTTTGAAGAATTATTTTTCTTAAAATATTATCTTCCTAGTTTAAATATATATAAGCTTTCTAATTTGTTGTAAATTTTAATTTCATGCTTATATTTAATTTTTTATATGTTATGAATCTAAAATTTCTTTCATTTTTTAATTTATCTCTCTTATATTGAAACATACCATCATTATCTCTACACACTTCTAGGTCTCTTTCACATTAAGCCTTAGTGTCTATACTTTGTCCTTAAGTCTTTTATCATTCCTAAACCTCTTGGTTTTTGAGTTTCACTATAACACCTGAGGAATATAATGAGGCATTCCTCATAAATTCCATAATTTTACACCTAACCATTGTTTATTAGTGGAATTATTTGATGTTTTTAAATCATTATGTGCACCTTTTAGGTATCTTGTTATCATGTGTATGTTTATATCTTTATCTAATTTATGCCTCTTGGATTTTTAGTTTTTTATTTTCACTCTAAGACATATGAAATAAACTAGGCCCTCCTCATAAATTCTGATCATTTTGATACATAAATATTTATTTCTCCCAACCTTCACCGGTGTCTTCTTTGACAAAGAAGGCAATGGTTGAGAGTAGTGTTTTCCTTCAATTATAATCAGCCATATTATCTTGTGGTAAAATTATAGTATCATATATTCATTTCCTCATACACATTTTAACTCCTCTTATGATGATTATTCATAACTACTTTCATTATACCAGATTATTTTACACATTTTTGTGATTGGGGAAACCCAATTATTTTATGACCATTTTTATAATTTCCTATTTTTAACTTTCCTTTTTTGGCTTCCCAAAATTGATTTCAATATTGGACTCTTTTTTAGGGTACAAGTCTAGGAGTATTTAGGCACCATGGTATTTAGGTTATCCTCTCTAGCAAATACGTGTAAGATCTATTGTGATTATCATCTTTAGCACACATGTTTGGTTTTTTCAAATCTATATGAAGAAGGAAAATAGAAAAAATAAAAATAGTTACAAGACATCATAAAAAAAGGAATGTTAAAAAGAAAATTATACTTTAAAAGTCATATCACACCAAAATACATGATTATTTTTGCATGTATCCTATTATAGTTGAAGTTAAAACTCCACAATTGGCCTCACTATTGAAAAGTGTTGTCATTAATGTCAAGATCAAGGTGGATGTCATTGATGTCAAGGTGCATCTAGTATAGATGCATGATAAAGTGGTATGTGACAAAGAATCCATGTGACATGAGAGAAAATTTGAATGAAACCTGATTATTATTCTAAGGTTGATTTCAAGGTTCAATATAAAGTAAACATGTTTGTGTAACAATTATTCAACATAAGGTTCTTGAGAAGCCTAGTCATCACAAGCCTAGTCATATCATGAGCATGTTTATGATAATCATGAAGAAGGTGTGTATATATGTATGATAATATATAAGGAGCATGAAAGGTATATGAAAAAGGTTTAAAATCATCAAATAATATTTCAAGATCAGTTTCCAAGTTGTCAAGTTTTTCATCCAAGTAGGAGAGTTGAGAAGCATAGGATGCCTAGTCTTGTATAGGAAGAAGCATGATGGCTCAATGAAATGGATGCACAAAATAATAAGAGGATATTTAAGGAAACTTTTTAATGTATATTAAGCATTAAAGTGCTTAGGGGAACTTCAAAATATGCCTACAAGGGTAAGATCCATAAACCTAGTTATTAGCAACCTAGATAACACCCAATTGAAATTAGACTGCTTAGATTTGACTCATATTTGGACTAACATTGGAATGATCTAAGGATATGGAATACATATATCTATACTATAACTATAGTTGTGATTCTGGCTCATATGAAATATTAATTTAGGATCAATTACTAAACCTATTTGATGTTGGGATGAAAAGAGTAAGGAAGATTACTAAAAATGAAATCTATACTATGATGGTGATGCACCTGAATAGTATTTGATCCTCTATAAAATTTGAAACTTAGGCACACATATGAATCAAAATGGAAAAAAATATCAACATAAATTTATTATATCAGTCATAAACATCAATGTTTCAAATGAAGGTTTGAAAGGATCTTGAAAATTCAAGGTGTATGAATGAAGGTCATAAAGACACTGCATACTAATATTCTTCAACACAATTTCTATTCTTAACTCTTCAAATGACCTATAAAATATGAAATCATAGTAGTATGTGAGGAAAGGACCTAAAAAATGAGATATATTTCAAAAATTATATGAAAATAAACAATAAAAATAACACACTACAACCATAAATTGATTTACAACAAACTCTCTTTATTGATTTCTGGTGTGAGTTACAATTTATGTATAGTTTCTCTATACCAGCCTAACAGATCCTAAAAATGGCTTAAAAGCCTAAATATATAGAAAATTTGAGAATATATATCATAAATTGGTGTAGAGGAGAGAATGATAAGTCAATTAAACATTAACTCAAGTCAATATCTTTTTACAATTACAAACAATAGTCTTTCTAAACATCTCATGTCTTGCATGATGATTGCATGAAATTTACATGATATTTTGCATTGGAAAAAAAATGGTTGGCCCATTTTTACTTTTAAAATATCTTTCTCTAGCATTCTACACCATTATTTATTTAGATAAATCCTTGTGGAAGTGAGTTGGCTCATGAGTTAGAACTTAAGATGAGTTGTGCATGTAATTGGACCAATTGAAGAATAGTTAACTCATCCAAAGGAGTATTTAAGATTTTAGATGACATAAAGGAGCATATTTTCATGATATGGAATAGATGAAGAGGCAAACAACTCAAAATTATCTATTATCACCAAAACTCTATGCCATTCTCTTATCTTGATTGATTAGATAGACCTATTAGGCTAAAAAAGACATATTAGCCTAACTTTTATGTTTGGTGGCCTTAGAACATGAAAAAAAAAATTTAAAACCTAAAAAGAGGATGAATTAAATATACTTGAAAAATACCTTATATCATGAAATGGGTCCTTCTTGGCTTGAAACATTTACTAATTAGTCAAACAGGTTGACTAGGTAGCTTTTTCCTTCATTTCTTGCAGAGTGCCTATTTTGGATGAGATCCCAAGGACACTTGAAGGAATATTTATGAAAAAAATATTATTTGAGGATGAAAAAAAATTTCCAAAATTTGATATCCATGGATTGGATTTCATGTAAACTGCCTTACACCTCATCTTTTGTGCTTTTTGCTCTCAAAAACCTATTTTATGCCAAATCATACACCATCTATACAATGTGACATTCCCTCAAGATGTACTTAAGAAAATGCAATAATTTTTTTAATAGATAAACATCCATTCAACATTCATTCCATAGAAATAGATGATAAGATAATAATAAGACAAATAGTTCCCTTGAATGTAAAGTTAATATCATTTGAATTACCTCAATTATAAATTTGAAGGTGTAAATATTATTATATTAATACATGTTTTTGATTGTATTAATTTACTTAGGGAGCTAGGTTATTTTATTTAATTAATTAAACCTAGAGTTCTTGCACACCTAAATCATAGAAATAATGCATGTGTTATCTATAATAATTGCCAATATTTTATTAGAAGTATTTCAATGAAATATATAGTGCATTTAATTAACCTATAGTTTACTTTCTACATGCATGCATAGATAGCTGTTAGATAGAACATACTCAGAAGTGTGGCTTTGCATGTGAATGTATTATCATCAGGATGTTAATTTTGTGTTAATAGTACATTCATATTCATTATATATTGATGAAATGAAATAAGTGTTCAAGGTTGATTTATTCCTTATACTGGAGAAAATTTGTATGAACCTTAGAAGTGTAATCTATGTGATATATGTTTATTTTTAAAACCATATTGATAATGCTAATAGGTAGTGAGATGGGTTCCACTAGCTTATGTAGTACTATCAATAGATAATCTGATCAAGTGGTGTGTTATGAAATAGACCGATCTAAATTATCGTATATTATTTGAAAACTTTGGCTAACGTAATTTAGATGTACATTGTCTTTCATATATTTAATTTTCATGTTGTGTGATATCATGTTAGAATGGATTTTGTTTATGGTACACTACATGTTTTTATAAATATTAAATCACACATGGTACTAAAATGTCTCACTGGGTTCTCTTACTATTTTATCTACCTATCCATGAAGGGAGAGCCATTTCCTGATAGGAGATTATGTGGGAGATCATTGGTCCATGGTTGGAGTGGGGAATCACTCAGATGATGCTCTCCCTCCCCATTGTAGTACTACTTAAAGATGAAACTTGATATTATCAGTGATACATGAGTTGGCATGACTCTAGCTCTAGAGAGCTTGGTATCCATTATTGTATTAGGCTATAAGTCAAGGAATGTAATTTTATTATGTAATTATATATTGAACAATAGTTTTTATATTGTTAGATCAGTCATAACTATGTCTTGTGATGATTACTTTCCTTAAAATTGTATAAGCTTTATCATTATGAGTAGTATTATAAATTATAGTAATTTTATTCCTAGTTTTGTTTTAGATATGTTGTATTATTTGATTCTATAATTTAATTATTAGTTAACTATGTATTTGTTTAAAAAAAATCATTACTTTTTCCTAAGAACAACTTTAGGGGTTGTAACACATTTGGTATCAGAACTTAGGCTCAAACTCTAGGACTAGGTGAGCCTGATAATGTTTTATTATTCTTATTTTTAGTAAGGAAAAATGGTGCAAATAATAACATTATGTGAGGGTCTTTCATATGCCAACAACAAAAACCCTCCCTTTGATCCTAATATTGATAAGCTAAGTTGGATCAGATCTTCATAGCTATGAATGATACTAGGGATCAGATTATAACCCTAGAATAAGAAGTTCATGGCCAAGGTGAGGAAGAACATTAAGAAGTACCTATTGAGCATCTAGCCAAATAGGAAGGCCCACTTGATGTGAGAGATCAATTGGTTGTAGAACTATCTATGGATATGAATAAGGTGAATCTACCAAAGTTTAATGTAATTATTTTAGGTGATGGAGCTAAGGCCTGGTTGATGGAGATGGAAAAGTATTTCAAGATTAAGAATTACTAAGAAGTCACCAAAGCAAATTTGGGATCTTACCAGTTGGCTGGTGAGGTAGCTACTTATTGGGCCAATAAAAAGATGGAAATTAACCTTAGATACACTACCACTACTTGAGAGAATTTTGTGATGTTGTTTAGATCAAGATGGTTACCACAAATTTACTTTGATCAGAAGCTCATAGATTTATAGAATCTAAGACAAGGAGAGTTATCAATAAATGAGTAATAAGAGAATTTCATCAAACTTTTGAAGTACATACCATAATAACAAGTAGATGAGAGATTCAAAATTAGGAAGTTTATCATGGGACTAAAGGTAGATGTGCATGGATCTCCCACCATAGACAAAGTTTTTTTGAGAAGGTGACGAAACAGGAACAAAATTTGAAGTCTCTTTCTCAAGTCAAGGAAAAACATGATTTTTTTTGGAAATTCTAAGTCAACATTCAATGAGAATTGGAAGAAAAAGAAAGGAAATGTTAAGGTCTAGATAAATAACCATAATTCCAAATTTAATAGGGGTTTTAATAATAATAAAATAGGTAATGACTCTAAGGAAAACATTTAGGGAAATACTCAATCTAACAAGAAAGGACCAATAGGTAGTTGTTTTAATTGTGGAGTAAATAGTTATGCTCATGAATATCCTAAGAACAAGAACAAATGCCTAAATCCTCATTAGGGTAATTTACAATAGTGTATTCATGTAACAATTGATAATTGACAAGCATAATTTCAAGAAACACCCATAGAACTATCAGGTATTTTGTTTGGACATCTATTTTCTATTTTAATAGATATAGGGGCTACTAAATATTTTATATCTCTTATGATGCCTAGAGAATTTCCTAGAAAAGATGTATATGTGGTAAATGAATGGTCAATACAATATGGGAATGACTCTAAAGTCATGGTTAATTAATGTTTAGTAGAGGTAGTAATTGAGTTACCTAAATTTTCAATAGTAATGGATTTATATGTAGCACCATAGGGTCATATGACATGATCATAGGAGTAAACTAGATTGATAAACACAAGGCCAAGGTTGACTGATACTTAAATAAAGTTGAGTGTCTAGATGATTTTGGAAATTAGACACAAATTTAGGGAGAAAAAAGAGAATTGTGACTCAGATAGATTTATACAATGTAACTAAGGAAGGTTTAAACTAAAGGGTGTCAAGCATTTATCATCAAGATAAATGAAATAGAGTAACCTATAGAATGATATATTAAATATTATCCCTTTCTTAGAGATTTCCATGATGTGTTTCCTGATGAATTAGTAGGTTTACCTGTTAAAAATGAGTTCAATTTCTCTATCGACATTATACCTAGATCAAAACCATAATCTAAGGCACTACATAAGATGACAACCACTGAGTTGGTTGAATTGAAGGTTCAAATCTAGGAACTATTGTCAAAAGGGTTGATTAGGCCTAGCATGTCACCATGGGATACACTAATTATTTTTGTGAAGAAGAAGGATGTTACTCTGTGACTCTGCATCGATTATAGAATGTTGAACATGGATATTATCAAAAATAGGTATCCACTACCTCATATAGATGATATTTTTGATCAAATGTGTGGAGCAATGATCTTTTATAAGATAGATCTTAGAGCAGGGTATCATAAGTTGAGGATTTAAGATGAGGATATTTTGAAAACAACTTTTCAAATTTTCTATGGACATTATGAGTTCATGGTGTTACTTATTAGGTTGACCAACACATAAAAAGATTCATGAATCTCATGAAAAGTGTGTTTAGGGACTATTTAGATCACTTTATTTTGGTATTTTTAGATGACATTCTTATATATTCTAATAATTAAGAGGAGCACCTACAACATCTAGAACTAGTTCTGTAATGGTTATGGAAGCACAAGTTGTACGATAAGTTATCTAAGTGTGCATTATTCCAAGAGAGAGTGCAATATCTAAGGCTTATTATTTTTGAAGATGGTATTTATATAGATCCATCTAAGATAAGGGCTATTATGGAGTGGTCAACACCTAGAAATGTGCATGAGGTAAGGAGATTTATGGGGTTAGTAGGCTATTATAGAAAGTTCATTCTAAACTTTTCTAAGATAGCTAATCCAATCAACTCCTTGCAAAGGAATAACCAAAAGTTTGTTTGGTCATATAAGTGTGAAATAGATTTTCAAGAGTTGAAAAGAAGGCTTACATTTTCACTAGTATTGAGAATACCTGACCCCAATGGTCAGCTTTCAGTGATCACAGATGTGTCAAGGGAGGATTTAGGTGGAGTCCTTATGTAGGATGGTGTAGTCATGGCTTTAAATAAAGGAAGTTGAAAATACATGAGGTGAATTAAGTTCTTCATGATCTTGAACTTGCAAAAATCATTCAGGCTTTGCAATTTTGGCAACATTATTTATTGGGAAAACCCTTTGAACTCAAGATTGATAATTTGGGACTCAAATATATATTCACCCAACCAAATCTAAATGCTCATAAGAGGTGATGGTTAGAGTTTCTTTTTTACTATGAATTTGATATCAACTACATCAAAGGAAAAGAGAATAGAGTAAATAATGCTTTAAGCCATAAAAGATACATAATAACTATAGCTACTA